>JASCZI010272434.1:4343-16033 GCA_036250425.1 Stylosanthes scabra | reverse complement strand
TTTTTAAAATATGATTTAGTTTTAATTTATTGATTAGTATATCAATAATTAATTACTTTTTCAAAGATATTTAGATATTGCATTGATGAAATTACTATAGCATCCTGACAAATATTTGCCACATAAAGCAAAGAAGCATATAATTAATAAAAAGCCATTCCCAAATATATGAAAATAAGAAATTGTTAGAAAATGAAAGAGGGGAAGACACACAGGAACTGAAATCCCTAATTCGTCGGCGGTGGTGAGAGAAGAGTGATTCCATCTCCATGGCAAACAACTTGAGACAGAAATTCTTCAAAATTTCCCTTACTACTGCCGTAGAGCACAGAATTTCGGTCTATCCATATCAATAATTAATTTTGATAATATGAATTTGCAAAACTTAATAACCACTGTGTTGAATAAATTTTTATTTTAATTGATTAAATTAAACCTTTAATCATTAATTTAAATTATAACTATCTAAATTTTAAATGAAAAATTTTAAAATTTTAAAAAATCTTAATCATTTAAATAAAATTGGATTAAATAAAAATATACAATCAAACAATATTATCAAAATTGTAACAAATTATATGATAGAAGTTTTTGGACATCTGGATGCACAGTTTTACCTATTTAAAATACTGTGTACCTCTAGATCTTGAATGAAGTCTAAATGTTTTCAAATTGAATATTTATTCGTTCTCAATGCAATATATTCGAAATAACTATTTTTAAACTAAATCCATTATGTCTGATATATAATACAATATTTTAACACTAAATACTCTGAAAAATACAAATACTGAAAAATTAAATGTTTATTTTATTTATTAGAAAAATCCCATTATATTGATAATATAAAAAATTTTGCATCATTATTAGGGCAAGTTACTTATATAATTGGTTTGCCCATCAATATTACCCATTTACACCAATGATCATAATATGATTAGAATGCGCTGCAGAGGAAATTTCAATAGGATCCGTTGGTGGGTGGGCAGTTTTTGGAATTTGCTGGACCCCGCAACTGTTTATGAAATCAGCTGGAACCTCCCACGATTTCCATGCAAATTAGATGAGTCAAAATTGAGTGAAAATAGCTGCATGGTGCTGCGATTTCTTCACAAATGAAACCGAATTGAATACCCCTTAGGGTGCCACGGTTTCTGGCCAAATTTCATGGTCAAGTTCCGTGCCACCCTTCTTCCTTTAATCACTTGTATCATTTTCTAAATTTCTAGAGAGAGAGAGTTAGAGAGAAGGCTCAGAAAAAAAAATTGATGGCTCAACCAACGCTTGAAGAGGTCGCAGCCGCGGACAGGAACATCATGTATCGCTTGGATGCTATTGCGCATTTTGCTCATGACGTTAACCGATTGGTACGCTTAATTTTTTAAATACGACAAAGTTATTTTTAATTAATAAGATGTATGTTATTTAATTAGTATGTGTTTAGTCTATGATTATAGGGAGAATTATTATTCGTACCGGGGATTTATATGATTTTTTGTGATTATAATTAGTATGTGTTTAATCTATGATTATAGGCACAATTATTATTAGTACCGGTGATTTATATTATTTTTTGTGATATTTTTATTCGGAAAAATTATTGTATTTGATTTTGAGATAGTTGGAATTGTTTGGAAGCATATTGAGTAGTTAGAATTGGTTAGGCTTATTATGCCGATGAACGTAGGTAGTTAGGTAATTAGAGGCTATTTTATGTTTAAAAAATTATAAGTTTTGATTGATTAGGACTATTTGGATATTTTTTTCGATCATGAACATGGAAAATATTTTCATGTTGGTTATGTTTGTTTTTTTAATGCAGTCAATTAGGTGCCTTAATACGGTGCGAAGGGAGCACTCTATGTACCTTGATCCACGGGCCCAGCCGTATCTGGATAGGGCGGGGTTGCTCCCACTTGCTCGGCTTTGTGATGCTTGGTTCAAGGTCGACGAGCTACTTATCAGCGCTTTTGTGGAGCGCTAGCGTCCTGAAACCCACTCCTTCCACCTGCCATGGGGAGAGTGTACGATTACACTTGAGGATGCAGCTTACCAGTTATGGTTGCCGATCGATGGAGAACCTGTTACAGGATGCCTATATGAGTTTGAGACGCTGATGCCTGATGGGAGGGGAAGACAGCATTGGGATTGGTTTCGGGATATATTTGGTGTGATTCCCCCACCGGAGGCAGTGGACTCATGCACGGTGACATTCTCATGGTTGACTTCCATGTTAGGGGTGGTGTCCGAGGATGCTACTGAGATTCAGATACGCAGGCACACACACGCTTACATCATGTTGTTGCTGTCTACTCAGCTGTTCGAGGACAAGACGGCTGCCTGAGTTCCAATTAGATGGATCCTGTTCGTGGATCAGCTGGATGATCTTGGGCAATACAGCTGGGGTTCTGCCACGTTGGCTTGGCTGTACCGGAACCTTTGCCGAGCATCCAACAGGAACGTGGTCGCGATCTCAGGGTCACTACAGCTCCTACAGAGCTGGATATTCTGGCAGTTTCCTAGCCTCAAACCGTATGGGTTCGATCAGTCCAGATGGCCGTTGGCTACTAGGTGAAATATTTTTTTATTGAAGTTACATTTGTATATGCTATGGGTTTTTGTTGATTTTTGTAATATCTATAGGTGGGAAAAGTATTTGCCTACATCGGATGAGAAGGATCCGAGGGTACTCCAATACCAGACCAAGCTTGATCGGCTTACACACCGCGATGTACGGTTGGTTTATTGTTACTAGTCTCTTTATTTTGAATTCACCTTATTTGTCAATGACGTGTTTTATTTTCTTCACAGTTTGTGTGTCGTCCTTACATGACACCGGAGGTCGCATTCGTAGCCGATCGAGATATCTGGCGGGAAAAGAACAGGAGGTTGTGGACTTCTGTTTGCGCCCTTATCTACTTTGGCACTATTGAGTGGCACTAGGTAGAGAGGGTGATACCACAGTTCGGCAGGGTGTAGAACTATCTCCATCGCCCTGTGAACATCGATTGGTTGCATGCGTGGGATGGGAAAGGGGGTGACAGGTGGTTTCCTACTACATATCAGTCGTGGCATGGGAGATGGGCTTCACGACATGAGCAGACATTTATAGTCGTGGAAGTCCAGGATCCGGGCCCATCGCAGATTATTTGAGGTGGTGGTATCTGGCTGCGCGGAGGTTTCTTGCTCCGGATGATGCATTTTACTCGAGGCCTCTGGATGAGATCCCTCCCGAGGCCATTCAAAGAGTTGCTGACACACTAACTCGAGGCACTCAGGTAGATGATGTGCCTGATAACAGGCATCCGGATAGGCGTCTCATGGTTGGTATGAGGACGACGGATAGGGATTGGCAGTGGCTCGATGAGATGATGGGAGAGGAGGCCGCTGCGCCTCGCCGTGTTAGACGTATGCTCGAGGATGGTGGTCGTAGAGGTGGTCGGAGGGGAGGACGGGGGGAGGCAGGGTCCCTTCATCTCAGCCCCATGGTTGTGCGAGCAGCACTCATTAGGCAGGGTCTAGCCAGCAGAGCGAGGTACCCCCTACTCCTCAGCACCATTTTGACAGCAACACTCCCGTGTTCGGTTCACCATCACAGGATTTTTTGGTTGGGCTAAATAGCACGGGGTTTCAGCGCACATTACAGCAGATTTTGGTGGATGACACGACATACAGACCTGGATTTGATGGGAGTCAGGGACAGGTTCAGATGGATCTGAACGAGCCTGCGTCAGCTCCGTCTCACCTGTTCACGACGTACGCCGAGACCCCTACATCTGCGTACATGCCAGATGCTCACTTCATGGACCCTTATATGGTACCAGCACCGACACCAGAGGACCCCCTACAGACGATAGCGGTGGAGACGAGGGAGGTGCACCCATGGGGAGACCCTCCTACAGACGATAGCTGTGGGACAGGGGGCACATGTAGTGTGTATTGTATGGGTTATGGACTATGTTATTATGTTATGTTTGTATGGGATTAGGGTTTAGGGTATGATCTTAGGGTTTATGTTATTATGGACCATCGTGTTTTTACTATCTTTATGGACTATTTTTATTATTTTTATGGACTAATGACCGAGTTCTTATTTTATGAAGTCTTCTGCCATGATATATCTTATTTTAACTTCTATATGAAGTGCTAACTTTCACCATTATTGAGATAACAAGAAAAGAGAATACACATTGCAAGATAAAGTGCTAACATTTTACCAATAAGTGGGAAAACTAAAGGGTACAATCAGCACTAACGTAAAAGACAAAGCATAACTAAGCAGAAATAAAAGGTACATTCAATAGAAACATTAAAGACAAAGTAACACTAAACATCATCACCGGCTGTGGAGCCTTGTTAATCGCAATTCTTTCTGGTATGGCCAATGTGTCGGCAAAGACCACATCGTCGGGGCCTGTTTGGATCAATGGCATCCATATTCTTCCTTATTCGCACGAACCTAGGACGTCCTGCCCTTGCTCTCCGCATACGGGGGTTTGGAATGATGATGGGACCTCCATACGGTGGCCAGTAACCCTATGGGATGGGTGGTGAAAAACCGAGGCGGTATACATTAAACGCCTCTGACATCCGATACACGTCGTGGACGTATGCCGCCCAATTCACTCGAGCATGTGTGCAACATGCCACAACATGCATGCATGGATAATGAAGTGCCTGAAAATGTCCGCAGTCGCATGTTCGGTTGCGAAGAGAAACCCGATACATGCCAATGGAGAATCCATCGGTGGGACTAATCTGTGTCGCCTCCCACTCCTAGTTATGACGATCAAATAGTGTCACATTAAAACACCGCGCATCTCTCATGTTTCGCTCCATGGCACCCAACAATGTTTGACCAAACTAGTGCCCTGCACCTAACTGTGCCTCTGCCTCTTGATCTCTCCTAACAAAGAGCTCAGCCAGTCTGAGATAGGTGGACTTGACCAATGCAGTGACAGGGAGATTCCATGCACCCTTCAAAACAGAGTTAATGTACTCGGAGATATTCGTGGTCATATGACCAAATCTGCGACCGCTATCCATGTACTGACACCATTGCTCCTTTTCCATCTTCCTAGTCCACTCACCCATGGCCTTGTCTTCCGCATCTAGAAATCCAAACCAGTAGTCGAAATCAACCTCACTCTTCGCATATGCGGCATTCATGAGCAGCTTCTTCGCTTCAACAGACTTGAATTTCAATGCAAAGTTCGCCGCAACATGTCTCGTGCAAAATGCACGATATGCGGACGGCGTGAGCCAACCGCAGGCAGGGTCCTCCAACGCAGCCTTGATCCCGTTGTGCCTATTGCTCAAAACAAGTATCCCAGGCTATGGTGTCACATGCTCCCGAAGATGAGTAAGGAAGAACTTCCAAGACTCGGAGTTCTCGCCCTCTAAGAGCGCAAACACAATCGAAAGAATATTCGAATTCCCATCCTGAGCAATTGCCAGCAATAAATGTCCGCCATACTTACCAAACAAATGCGTGCCATCAATACTCACCAGGGGTTTACAACGCCTGAATGCCTCAACGCACGGCGGAAATGTCCAAAAGAGACGATGAAAATACTCCGAGGATTCATCAACCTTGCTGTTAACTAGAACAGGACAAGTCTTCAGAATCGCCACACTGCCAGGCATGCTTATCTGAACCCCAAGGACCCATCGTGGGATCTCTGCGTACGATTTCTCCCAGTCTCCTTATATGAGTGCCACCACTTTCTGCTTCGCCATCCATGTCTTCCTGTAAATTGGCATGAACCCGTAACTAGACTCTGTGGTTGTACGAAGCACCTTGATTGATACCGAGGCATCGGGCCTGAAGTCACATATCACATGATAATCAAGTTGTCTGTGGTCACTAGAGACGTCCGTGGCCAAACATGTGTGCGGACCATTGTACCTACGCACTTCCCACAGATCCTTCCTTTTCCTTAGCGTCAGCCTAATAAGCCAGGTACACCCCTTCCCGAATCCCTTGCACTTTCCAAGGTACTTTGCGTGATCAAACTCCATTACCCTGTATTCAACTCCCCGATGAATGTTGTAGTTTTTCACCGCGAGCACCGCTTCCTCCTTCGTATGAAAGGACTGTCCAACTACAAATTCTGCAGGAATATTCGACCCTTGTGATACTTGTGCACCGCTACTAGAACCACTAGCTCCTCGACCTGGACCAGATAGAGCGTCCAAGTTGAGATTCGATAGATGTGGCGGGTACTGCTGCGTGCCCGAGCTAGATGTGTCTCATTGAGGAGGTGGAGCAGGGCCTGCTTCATCATCGCTGTCCTCCTCTTTGAATTCAGGCTCCACATCGGAATCATCAGGTCTCAAAGCCTCTCCACATGAGGATTGGGTTCTGGCACTCCCTCAAAGGCCGGCAGGGATACCGGCCGCGGTGTTGCTCCATCGGGTTCTGGCACCCCAAAAGAACGGAGTCCCCTAGCTCAGTTCCACCTGTCGTCGCTTCAGCTTGTAGGTTAAAATCAAACGACGGAGAAACAACCTGAGGAACATCTATCTCACGTTGATGCCTAGACCCAGACGGACCACCAACATTTACGGGTCGAGGGTTGGTAGCAGATCCACCAGAGCTTGCAAGCGAATCAGCTATTTTCACAAAGAGCTCCGTCGTTCGAACCTCTGGAAACTATCTTCGGCAATGAAACATAATTTGCAAATCTTCATCCCCTTCAATCGCAAGACAGCCATATTTCACACCCTGAGTCACAACGGAAATCGGAATCCGATAATATATCCTGACACGCTTCCTACTATCCAACCCAAGCTTCCTAATAATGATACGTTGCAGCTTTGATAATGTTGTCCTCGATGTCAGGAATATATTACTTGGATTCTTATCAGTGAATTTAACACCCTCTCTAGTTTTGTATTTAATTCTGCCATCATGATGAACAAGGGCAACAAAACTCTCATCACCTTCCATACCCACTTTCTCACTATCTCAACTTATGAAACGCTCTATGGCTTTTATATACATCGTTGGTGGCTTTCTTCTTCAAGAACCGTGGCAGAGTGCAGCTAAACCCTAAATCGTGGCACCCTATCGCAGTTTTCGTCCATTTGTTGCAAAAAAAGAAGAAACCGTGGCAGCCTATGACTTTTCACATAACTCCCCCTGGTTGCCACGGTTTCTATAGAATTATGCTTTGGTGTAATTCAATCATATTGCAGTGAAGGGTGTAAATAGGTTATATTGAGGGACAAATAAATTATATACGTAACTTGCCCTCACTAGTTATTATTTTTGTTATCTTATTTATTAATGCTCTTTCTTAAATAAGGAATATTGCACTTTTTATCGGCTAATAAATCAAATTAGTTATTCAATTATTATATTTTATATTAATAATTTAGATTTAAAATTAGAATATATATAGAGTTTAGGAGTTATTATTTAGGATTTAAGGTTAAAATTTTAGAATTTAAAGTATACTATTTAAACTTTGAAGTTGAAAACGCAAGTAAAAAAGAAAAAAACTTTAAAGTTGAAAGGAAACTGCACTTTCTATTGTTAATAGAGCATGCTATCCATCGAATTGAAATTTCTAACCAAGCTCCTAAAGAATTTGTGAAAGAATTGAGTTTAATAATCAATACGAAAGCATTGCACTATCATAGTGCAACTTTTTTTATACTACCAATATATTTAAATATTCAGTAATGCTATATGTATCACTGTATATCTTTATACATTCTATTTATAATATGAAAAATGTAAATATTAATATAGAAAAATTTACAAAACACATTAATACAATATACGATAGTGAATAGTTATGTATAATACAGAGATAATATACCTCAATACAAAAATCAAAATAGAAGAGAAAAATAATGAGTATATAGAGGTATATAGTAATATACGTAGATTAATTCATAAATAATAATGATAGGTGTATATTTATTTTGTCAAATAAAATTTAACAAAGTCATATATTCTATATCAAAACATTCTTTTGATGTCAAATAATGCAGAAATATGCTTCTATCTAATATCGAAATAATTTTTTATTGATATAAAAAAAATAATTTGGTTGAAGAATTTATTTGGACAAAATAAATATATACTTAAAATTATTGATGTTTAAATTGTTATTATTATGAAAAACATCACTCTGTATTATTTTATTATTTTTATCTTTTAATTATTTTAACTTTTATAAACAAAGAATACTTTTACAAAAATATTTCATGTGTTATTTATTTACCTGTATTTAGTTAAATAAATTCATCACAAATATTATAATATAATATGAATTGTGTGTTATAATACCAAGAGGGTTTAGTGTGTTATAAATCACAAGCCTTATAATAGTTAATTTTGAAATTTAAACATAATTCATTTATTTATACGAATAGGATTAGGTGTGTCATTTCTTTTATTTATTTTTATTTTTCTTCTAATGTGTAATTTGTCTTTTATTTATTTATTTATTTATTATTATTATAGATTTTTTTTACTCTTAATAATATGTGAAACTTAATAATATGAATCACAATTCTTTAAATGGATACAAATTCCAAAACAATCATTAATAAAGAGCTATTATCTATTTTGTAGGTAGTCCATTCAATTTATCTTTTTCTGTGCACGCCTATTGTATACATCAAGAATTAATGTTTCAAATTGCCTTTTGCATGGTGCCACTATTTTGGGAATGGCACCACAGAATTTACCTTTGCGGGATTGATTTGGAATATTTTTTCCGACCATTAATATTTGAACTTATAATTCAATAGGAAGGGTCAACCAACTCTAAAAGAATAAAAAAAGAAAAAGTGGACAAATGTATACTCAAATTTTCACACGGTGGACAAAAATACACCCGAAAAATTAAATGAGTCAAATATACACCTCATAAATCAATCTTTTAGACATTTATATCCTACTGTTACTTTGCTCCGTTTCCTTTAATTTACGTTGACAGTGGGCATGCTTTGTGCCCTCAAGGCACTATACACTGGCAAAAATTAAACACGTTGAAAATTCAAAAAGAAAAATAATTGAAATATTTAAAGGGTTCTCTTCTTCTTCACGAACCCTAACACTTTCTTCTTACTCATGAAACCTGCGTTTGCAGCAAAATGTTTACATCTCAACGGAAGAAGAATAATCCCCAAACTTGCGTGAGTGCATGTGGTGGGTCATCATGTGTAGCAAAAAATAAGATGAAGAAAAAGTTCGATTACAATGACGGTAAGTGTCTTCATGACCTGGATGCAGTCATACTTAAGTCTCGGACAGAGATGAATCCTGGAAGATTGTTTCTTCGATGTCCATTATGGGAGGTATGCTATTTGGGGTCTTTCCTCTTCCATTGAAATAAATCAGTGCAATTTGTATAAATTTTTCCTTTTCAATTTTAATGTCATAATTGCAGAGGGTGGATCTTAGGTGCGATTATTTTGTCTGGATTGATGAAATTCATTCTAAAATTGGAAAAAAATGTGGATTAGAATAAAGTAATGAAGAAATTTTATTGAAGAATGAGCAGCCAAATGGGGAAATGCTCCAGGAACATATGAAGAAGATGCAGAAATCAATTGCAGAGATAAAAGGGGAACTTAAATTCATTAGGAAGTTGGTCTTCTGTATTTGCTTGGCAATATGGTTATGTACTTTTTGTGTATTGTTTAATCCTCATAGTTGAATGCAATGCTTTGTAAGGATATGCTGTGTATTTCTTCAATGAACGAGTAACTTCCATTGCATAAATGAACAAGTGACTTCCATCTTAGAGGAATAATGTTTTGTAAAGATTTCCCATGTACTTCTATTGCAACAATGAAAAAGTTACTTTCATTTACGAGCAAACTAACAAATGAACTCCCAACACTTTCTTACATCAATGAACATGAAAAAATGTGCTATGGTCATCAATTAGGGTGAAGAAGAAAAACTTACATAATCAAACTAGCAAATGAACTCAATAACAACTAAACATCATAACATTCATATCAACTATTGTATTTAAAATTTCATATGAAACATATCACTGTCATATAACAAGAGATAACAAAAGTGATGTTCATCCAAAATAACAAATCAAAATATACAAGTCTATTGCTTGTGAATGTAGGCACAACACCACATCATATCATATCACATAAACTAGAATAAACTACAAGTTTCTGCTTGTACTCAAAATAGAGGCCTAGTACAAAACATAAGCAAGGCCTAAAAACTTCTAATTGACACTATTTCTGAGTTCTCTTGTTGGCATTTGCAGCACCTCCATTTTTTGCACTTGAAAATTTTTTTGTAATTGGGCCATCATTTGAAAGTGGACCACTTCTTGGTATAAGTTTTGATGGTCTTGGGCCAATTTCAGTGGGTTGGGTTAGGCTTGGGGTGGGCATGAAGTCCATAAACTTTTCCCTCATTGATGAGCTTGCAGCATTCATTGTTTCAATTGACACAACTAGATGAGACTTATAAGCAGAACTCGAATCTGCTTGAGTTGTTGTGGGTGTGGCAAGTTGAGGTATTACCTCTCCATTGTTCTGCATATATAACAATACCAATTGTATGAGACAAGCTTAGGGTATTTTCTTAAGGCAAGGAGATGTTACCTGTGTTTGTTGGTTTTGACTATTTTGTTGAGTTACACCAGCTGCTGCCTCTGCTGTTGCAGTTGCTTCTTCATCACCCATGTTATCCTTCTTTTGTTGACAAGTTCTGCAGTTGTGGCCAGTCTACAAATTTTGGTAAGTCTTGTCAACAATATTTTCATATCCAGAACTAAATACAACAACCAAACTCAATAATAGTTTTAAATCCAGAATCAATTCCCAAATATATACAACAATAGTTTCAGATCCATAATTAAACACCACTACAATAATATTCACATCCAAAACCAAATACCCAAATTCAATTCCCAACAACAATATTTTTAAGAAGCTTAAGAAATCGTAAATAATAGTAAGAAAGTTTCTAATAGTAATTTTAGATGCAATAACCTGTCCACAATATTTGTAAATGATAGCTCCATAGGTTCTTTTCACTTTGTAAGCAGGGACAGACCCATATATAAATGTGTGGGGGCAATTGCCCCATTAAAATTTACCAAAAGATTAATAAATATATATTTATCATGTATGCTGCCCTCTTTATGAAATATGGTTGCCCCTATGCTTTTATTCATAAGGGGGATGAATTTTTATTATTACCCAATAATAAATGTCATGAAATGAAAAATTAAAAGCAAACAAATAATAATAAGACTAACTTCTCAAATATAATTGAGATCATTAGTATTTAGTTGTTTATTTTTAATTTAATAATTGAGGTTATTATATATATATCATTTATTTATTTTTATTGTTTCATTTAATTTAGTTTTTTGGTCATACATATAATAATTATTTTCATGAAAACACTATACCATACATATTATTATAGTGTCAATTTTACAATTAAATGATAAAATACATTTGAATATTTGCTTGATAGAAAAACATATTATCTATATTTAGAAAGTTTTGATTGTTTGATTTAAACTTTTCACTATTCCTTTTGGTTTGAGTCACTCGATTTTAGTGAAAAATCTAAGTTGGCTCCTTCAAATTATATTCTTTATTGATTCTTTAACTATTAAGTTTTTTTATTATATAAAAGATAATTAATAAAAATGTGATTTGATTAACAAAGGAGGCGA
>JASCZI010272433.1:9418-35595 GCA_036250425.1 Stylosanthes scabra | reverse complement strand
GGAGGCCGGGTCACAGGCTTCACAGCTTGTTATGGATATCCGTAAGAGGAAAGGTTTGAAGGAGCAAATGACCCCACTCTCCGAGTACGAGGACAAGCTTTAAATTGCTTCCTGCTATTCTATTTTTATGGTCATAGTTGAGTTTCTGATGATGAAAAGAACTGTTATCTTACTATATTAGTAGTTTATAAGTTTCAGTGTCTTGAATTTTGTTAGTCTGGTTTTGGTCTGTCTATTGTTGTACTTGGAATTATTTGCCTCTACATTGATGTATATCTGATCTAAGATTGCATTGATGTTTGTCATACTACTTGAGAATTTTGCTTAACCAATGCCTTCCAATAGTCTTGCTATATTTTGCTTGTGAATGTGAACTATATCTGATAGAGCTCTGGATAAAGGTATAATATATTGATGACAATGATATTCAATATTTGAACTGGGAAACAAATCATATTTGAGATACAGTTTAGAGGCGGAAATGTATGCATTCCTATTTAGAGGCGGAAATGCATGCATTCCTATCCAGCAAGAATAATTATGGGTGTATGTAATTATCATGCTTAAACTTTTTTTTATTGGCACTGAATCATGCTTAAACTTAACAATTATTTTTATGCAACTTGTAGTCTTGAACGGTTGAAACTTCAAGCTATTGTGTTTCTCATTAAAAGTTCCCATTTTCGTGATGAAAAAGACTAATTAGTCAACATATAGGGATCAATAAGGAGTCAAACATATATAAATGAGTTACAGATAATAACTTTTATATTATATGAGTGATATTTTTATTTTGTTTGAATGATAATTTTTTTTTAATTTCAGATGATAATTTTTTAATTTTAAATGATAATTTAATTATCAGTTTATTAGTAGCTCTCTAATATTGGTTTGGTATCATTGTTCGTGGGTGATTGAGAGGTGAAGGTTTATACAACTTGGCCAACATGGTGATGCTATTTAGCGATTTGACTAATTCCAAATGCTTGTGCCTTAGTGTTAAAAAAAATATATATTTAAGATCCAAAATATTGATTTTGATAAAATAACTCCAAAATATAGTTATAACTAAATAATTTCATATATATATATTAACTTCAGTAATCCTACACACTAAAGTAATTTCACCAACCAAGCTCAATCAAACAAAAAATAACCACTATTACATAAAAAACGTGAAAACACGCACGTTTTTTTTCTCTCATTTCTACTGCAGCGCCTTCTCCCCATCCTCCTTCTTCTTCTTCCTGTTGCGTTACCATCGTCGTTGCTTGTCTCCGTCGTTGTAGCCGCCATCGTCGCTGCTACTGCCACTGCCATCATCGTTGTTGTCTTTTTCCTCTTTCTCGATCTCTTTTTCTGTTCGTCGTTATGTTGTAGATATTCATGAGAAAAGAAATAGATTTTCATGAAAAACAGAATCAAATTTCATGAAAAACAGAAACAAATTTTCATAAAAAATTGAATTGGATTTTCATGAAATCGAAACGGATTTTTATGAAAAAAGAAATGGATTTTCATGAAAAACAGGAATGGATTTTCATATAAAAACTGAATTGGATTTTCATGAAAACAGAAACGGATTTTCATGAAAAACAGAAACGATTTTTTCCTCCTCCTCTATGACATATTTCTTTTTCTCCGTATTCTTCTCTACTTTCAATGCTGTTATCATCATCATTCTCTTCCTCTTCGTCCTCATCTTCCTCTTTTTCCTCCTTGCTGCCGCTGCCGTAGTCGCTGCCTACTTCTTCTTCTCTGTTGCTGTCGTCATTGTGCTCTTCCTCCTCCTTCTTTCCCTCCTCCTCCTTGTCGTCGCCGCCGTCGTCATCGTCGTAAGAAGCAGCAGGAGTTTACGGAGAAGAATAATGATAAAAAGGAGGAGGAAAAAGAAGAAGCTGCAAAAACTGAAAACGCAAAAAACACGTGGAGTTGTTGAACTTTGTTAGACTTGATTGCTAAAAATGTTTGTTTGTGTATAATTATTGATACACATATAAGTTGATGTAAAGATGAGATATTTACATCTGTATCGAAAAAATTTCTAATAAAAATTCCTTATCTTGAAGCAATTGCTATGTAAATTTTTACAAGAACAAGACCGACGAGAAGATATATATACGTGAAAAGAAGAGAAAAGAAAAAAAAAGATGAGAGCCACTATTTCTATTGTGAATCAAGTATTTATTTATTAATTTATTTTTATAACAGCTATACCATATAACAAGCAATTTTTTTTGACAAGTGAAACATGAACTTAATTGAAGAAAGCCAAACGACATTTACAACAGAAGATATCAATTTTACATTAAAAAAAGAAAGATAAATATCCTGTGTTGAATTATGGCCTGAGAGGAGACACAACCTTCGATTACAGAGAATCTTAAATGGCAAAAACATGGATACTTCAGAGCCTCTTTTGTTTTTTTGAAAACACATACGTGCTGCAACACATTTAGATACATCTTTATCTTCTCCACATAAAATAGAAAAATCTTCGGATCTGAAGCTTTTCCTTCAAAGAAGCTCGTGTCCCCACAGTGATTTCCCTGCATCTTTGTAACCATATCTACCTCAAAGGTAATAAGAAAGCACCACAAAAGGAGAGGAACCACACAATGAGTTATTGCAAATTTAGATCTGGATCTCAGATCTAGATCGAAACTACCACTAAAAAACAGAAAAGGAAAAAACACAAAAGGAAAGAGAAGTAGGAGAAGAGTGGAAATGGTAGAAGGAGGCGGTGGTGATCCAAATCTGAGGAAAGCAGAGGCAGTGAAGAGGAAGTTTTGGAGGAGGTGGTGGTGGTAAGTATAATGGGTAAAGTAGAAAAAAAAATCTGGGAGTATAAAGTTTAATGGGTAAGTATATATAATGGGTAAAGAAAAGATGGAAATCAATTTTAAACTAAAAAAGTTTCGATTTTTGTAGTAAACTAAAATACAAACCACTTTTATAATACCTGTATCTGTGAGATGCAATAAATATGTAGTTAGTATAACATCCATATTCATATAATACTTCGAACTTTTCAAGTTCTTATTCAATTATCTTGCTAACTGCCAACCAAAGCAAGCAACCTCCATTCAAAACTTCTCAACTTCAATTCTATAGTCTTCAATATGATTGTGTCCAACGCCTTTGGCAATAACATTGGCTACATACTCTGCAATTGTGGTTTCTTTATATCTTGGAGGGTTTTTCTCAGATAACAGTTCTTTTATTGGGCCCAAAAGCTTTGATGCTGGAGGGTCACTGTAGCCAAAAAACATGCAAACGATATTCTTGGACCAATTAGGTTTGACAGCACTCTATGTTGAACACTTTTGAATCTATCATTTGTTAATATCTGCAGTTCACGAAAAAAAATCAATTAGTGACTAAAGTATTGGTGCACTAGAAAATTATGCAAGTCATTTAAAATTTTTTTTTTCAGCTTTTTGTTGATATAAAGTAATAATAATAATAATACTGTTATGTTAGAATTGGAATTATGTAGAGATTCCATTTATTGATAAATTTGATTAAGGATTAAGATTAAGGTCAATGCTGTCTTTAAATATGATTTGTTAGTTTGTCAAGTTAATACTCAAAATGGTATATGCAAATTCGTAATTAAATTGCGGCTAAATTAATTTGTTGGTCCCTATAATTTTACCAAATTTATAATTAGGTTCTTATATTCTTTTTTTTTTTTTCAATTAAATCATATGCAATATCCAATTTTTTAATTAGGTCCAACAAAAATCCTAAATTTAACAGAATATTCTATTATGTAAAAAGAATATTCTCTATATCTTAAGGACTTATGTAACAAAATATTTTTTTTTTATGTAGAAAAATATTCCTTTAAATTTAATTTTTTTGCCACAGCAAAGATCTAATTAAAAATTTGGATATTATGTACGGCTCTAATTGTAAGTTTAGAGCAATTAAACCTTAATTCATTTGGTCTATAAATGATTTATATCCCTTTCTGTTTTTTAGAGATACAATGGGATTTACATAGATATTTTTTTTATTATATTTAAACCCCAAGTAAGTCTTCAAGTCTAAAATTAAGGAGCTAATGGAGCCAAAATCCTAGTTTCCTTTTCTCTCTGCCTCACTCCACTTCCACGGTTCCACCTACGCTGCTGCCACCCATGTCATCACCGCCGCCTCCTCTTCCTCTTCCTCTTCTTCCTCTTCTTCTTCTTCTTCTTCTTCTTCTTCTTCTTCTTCCTCGCCTTCTCCCGCCATTGCCGTCACCGACATCGTTACCGCCGTCTTGTCGCCACCGCAGCCACTTCTTCAGTACCGCGGCCTCTTGTGATTGTCGCTAGTGGCAATGGAGAACTGGACACGATCGCCTTCGTGAAGAGTGCAGTAACCGTCAGATTTGATGGAAGATTGGTGGACGAAGAGATTTTTGTCGCCATCGTCGGGCTTGGTAGTGGATTTACGAAAACAGTAAGGTTATTTGTCTGATTTTTTTTCTTCTTCTTCTCTTTCTTCTTCGTGCGTCCCTGTCTGGTAGTAATGGTAATGGTGGTGGTGCTGCTGCTGGTGAGGTTAGGGTGAGATTAGGGTTAGGCAGTGATAGTGGTTGTGAGGTGGGATGATAATTGTATTCTGTTTTGGATAATAATTTGAATTTGTTTCGGATGATAACTTGAATCTGTTTGGGATGATAATTGTGTTGGTGAGGGTTTAGGATTACGAATGATAATTGTATTCTGTTTCAGATGATAACTTGTATCTGTTTTGGATGATAATTGTTTTTAGTTTCGGATGATAATTTTTTTTTTTTTAATTTTGGATGATAACTTCTAATTGAATTTATTGGCTTCCTAATGACTCCTTAATGTTGGTTCCGTAGACCTAACCTAAATTTTTGGGTGTGAATTTAGACCTAATCTATCCTATTAACCTACCCGCATCTGTTAAATAATGTTACATTTTATAAAAAAAAAAAATAGGAAAGTATAGGTAACCGATATTTTTTGAACCAATAAATCAGCCAACAAAAAATAGAACATCCGTAACACTAATTATAGAATGTCCACAATGAAAATCATAGAATATCCAAAACTTAAAGCAACTAACAATCAGTCAACTTTGTATTTTTTAGAAACATATCTGAAATCTAAAGAAATAGACTATCCAATTTAAGTTGTTGACTGAATTTTTATTGATTACCTAGCATTGTTGATTATTATAAATGGAACTTGCTTAAATGTATTAGGAAAAATATAGATAACCAATATTTTTCTAACCAACAAATCAACCAACAAAAAATAGAACATCGATAACCACTATTTATAGAACGTCCATAATGAAAGTTATAGAACATCTAAAACCTAAAGCAACTAACAATCAGCCAACTTTATATTTTTTTTATAAACAGAACATCCAACACCTAAGAAATAGAACATCCAATTTAAATTGTTGGTTGATATTGACTGAATTTTTATTGATTACGTGGCATTCTTGAAAAAAAAATGATAGAGATGAGATATGAGTATTAAACCTTTGATTTTTATAAATTTAAACCTGCTAACTACTAAACCAATAATTTAATTAATAAATTAATCTATGTGTACTATAAGTTTAAACCTGCTAACTACTAAACCAGTAATTTAGTTAATATCTTAGGGATAACATCCCCAATTCCGTAACTTTTCTTCATTATTGTTGTGCACAAGTTTAATTTTTTTCATCACTGTCACCTTATCAATCTCGATTCTGTTTTGTTAATTGAGATCCCCAATTCTTTGATTTTGATTTGTCTAATTAAATAATTAATTAATTGTTGCTTGCTTAATCCGTTAATCCTCATGGGAACGACAAACCCTTATTCACTTTCTTATTACTTGTGATCCGATGTACAACCACTCTCGGGTCTTCTTCTTCTCACCGCGCCGCAGCCACCGTCGTACGCTCTCACCGTAGTAGCTTCTTCTTTTTCTCCTCTTACTGCCAAGCGCCAACCACCTCCGCGCCGCAGCCACCGTCGTACGCTCTCACCGTAGTAGCTTCTTCTTCTTCTCCTCTTACTGCCAAGCGCCAACCGCCTCTATGACTCTTCTTCAGATTTCCATTGCCGCTTCTTCTTCTTCTTCTTCCTCGTTATTTTTGTTGTTGTACTACGGTTGGTGGCGGTTTAGGATTAGGCGGCGGTGGTGTTGGTGTGGTTCTTCTTCTTCCTCGTTATTTTTGTTGTTGTTGTGTTGGTGACGACTGCGGCTGGTGGCGGTTTAGGGTTAGGCGGCGGTGGTGTTGGTGTGGTTAGGCGGCTGCAGGTGGTGGTGGTGATGACGGTAGATAAGTTACGGATGATAACTCATATATTTTGTGGGTGATCACTTTTATTCTGTATGGATGTTCAGATGATAAGTTTTTCCAATTTCAGATAATAATTTTTAATTGGACTTAATGTCTTAATGGTTCTCCAATGTTGATTCCGTAGCACCGTTGTTTTAAGGAACTGAATTAGTAACTCTCATCAATAATATTTTGGAAACTATTTTCAACAATGTCTCTCTGGTTATTGCAAAATTTGATGTACTTGGTTTTGGTCTGGAAATGCAAGACAAACAATGAAATACTAAGCACGCCAAGAATACATGACTATTAAAATACTTAGTTTAGTACTAATATGTACTATGTCTTAATAACAATGTTAATACTGTGAAAAGAAAAAAGGTTAATGCCTTTTCTCTGTGACTATGTAAGTAACGAGGCAACAAATGTAAACAGCATCTACAACAATTGTTACGAGTATGATGCATGAACACACTAAATAGAACCTGGTATTTATATTTTGAAACATCTTAGTTTTTTATGGGAAAAAGTTTGTTTGACGCATATTTAATTTAGCAAAATTTAGTTTAGTAATTTTTGGAGTTAAATCTTAAAATAGTAATTAGTTTAGCAAAATATCACCAAAGTAGTCCATCATCCTATTTTCAACAGGTCACTCATCATGTCAATAAAAACTAACGTGATACACTTTAATCTGTTAATTGCGAATAAACTGGAGTCTCAAGAGTGGATTTGCCAATCTTAGATACACATTAAAACTTATCTCTTATTTTTCATTTTACTAATTTAAAGATGATTTAGGGACAGAATAAATAGTATACAAGAAAATATTGATAACCAACAAAAAGTAATTAATAATTAGTCAATTTTGTATTTTTTTTTTGAAACAAATATTTGAAATCTAAAAAATAGAACATCTAATTTAAATTAATTTAAGATATTGACTGATTTTAGCTAAATTTTTATTGGTTACCTAGCATCATTGATAGTAAATATCATATTTAGTATTTGTGTTTGTACAATGCACTTTACACTATAAAACACTACATGCAAAAAGAACAATAAAGAACTTGCCTGTAGAAGATCACCAATATTAACCACTAAAGTTTTGGGTGCAGACCGTATATTGAGCCATTTGTCCTTATGAAAAATTTGGAGGCCACCAATATCGTCTTGGAGAAGCACGGTGAGAAAAGAAGCATCAGAATGCTTGGTGTTTCCCATAGTTAATTCTGGTTGAGGGCAAACAGGATAGTAATGACCAGCACAACTAATACGATCGGTGCAACCCAATTCCATATCTCTTAAGTAGTTAGAATGTAAATTAAGAGTTTCTGAAAGTAATTCAAAGAGTGTGATTCCCAATTTCATAATATTCGTCCTGTAATCTAGAATGATATCCCTACAACAAAATGATGTGAATACATGATCAATAAGCAAGTAAATAGATATAAGATTTAAATTGGAGCCCTTATTTTTTGTGGAACTATATGTTTGTTTCCGTTCTATAGCTATTTGTAAGGTTCTCGAAATGAAACCAATCATGGAAATGAAACCCATCATTAAATTAGTAGAATTAGAGGTTTAGAAGTTCAATCGATGTTCGATAGGAATTAAACCAGATATAATAAAATTGTAAATAAATTAATTGCAAAAAATTTTCGACCAATTCACATGTTCTTTCAATTTTTGATTGATTAATGTCAACCAAATTTTACTTTGAAAACAAAAAATTCTTCGGAGCAACTTCGATTAACTTAATCGAACTGACCCATTTGATCGGGTTCCCGAGGTTGTCTGTATAACTTCACTTTTAATTGTAAACACATCCTAACTAAACATACCAACATCTCAAAGGTCAAAATTTGAGGTTATGTGTATAAAGAAAATGAAGATATATATATATACCTGCATACTTCTGGAAAGTCTTGAGGATTGAGAATACGAGGAGCTAAGTGGCATCCAAAACTATCTCTCCAATTGAGTGGCGATGAACTATAAAAATCAGAATTACTATTATAAAAAAATGGTTTCGTCCTATCACGTGTATAAAACTCTTTCTTCACATCATCTTGTTCAAAGAACCTTCGAACCCCATCTTTCATGTCCTCAAGAACACTGAGAGGGATGCCATGATTCACCACTTGGAAGAAACCCCATGTCTCACATGCTTCCCTTATTCTTGAAACAACTTGTTGCCTTTTCATTGGATCTTTGGCAACACCTTCAAGATCTATCACAGGAATCATGCTGCTCTCTGCGTCGGAGGCAATTGGAAATTTCTCAGGTGGATGATGAAACAAGATTGGAATCTTTGTAAGACCTGCATCAACAAGACCCTTAACACCGGTTTTTCTCTCATCAAATGCCTTGAGCTCACCCATCCTATCATCAGAGTTGCTCATCTTCACTTCTACTCTGCCTTCAGCTTTACTCTCCATTTTCTTTATTGGCTCTGAATGTTATAAATGTTGTCCTGCTTGATAAGGTTGTCAAATCTAAATAACCACGAAAAATATTAATATAATAATTAACATTAAACCACGACCTGTAATTTGGTTTTTCTTTTTTTTTTTCTTTTTTTTTTACTATGTAATTTGGTTAGTGCCTGTACTTTCACAAAATTTTAATATTATATGGATTTAATTATTTTATTAGTGGCTATACTTTCACAATTTTTTAATTAGGTTTTTTATTATTATTTTTTTCAATTAGTCTCTATACTATTTTTTAGGTGCTTGTGGTGATAAAAAAATTTAAAATTAACAAAATATATCATTTGTAAATTAAAGATATCATCACAACTAATAACGAAATTACCAAATTCTCAAATATAGTCTCTCTCTCTTAAATTGATAAAATAACACTCTGTCTCTTCTTTAACATAATTCGAACTTTCTGAAAAAATGTGACTTGAATTCATCCAAGTTGAAATTTTTTAGAAAAACGAATACGAAAAAGATAACGACAAAATATATTTAGTCAATATAAACCTTATATATAGTGTATAATACGATAACAATAGAAAAGTCATATTTTATAAATGTTTTTTCTAAAGTTTATTATTAATAGAAACCTAATTATAAATTTAAAGATAGTATAAAAATTTAATTAAAAAATACAAAACCTAATTAAAAATATCATATACATGACAAGAAGAAAAAAGAATCGACCCACTTTATGTTTGATCAGTACGGGTGTCAAAAAGTCTCATAAAATTCTTGTGAGGCAAGCACGATGATCTGAGCGAGGATCTCCGCCCCGACCCCAAAATCCCCGAATGATTTAAAATACCTAAAATATACTTATTGATTAATTTATACTATAGAATTTTTAATTATTTCACATTTCATTATGTTGTATCATTTTATTTTTTAAGTATGATGTTTAATTATTTTAGATAAAATATATTTAAATGATATTTGATTATATTAATATTTTTGTACTATTTTTTAATTTTTATTAAAATTTTTATTAAAAATATGAAAAGAGAGATGCGGAATGAAAAATTTGTGGATAATGGAGAGAAATTTTGGAGAGGGGGACGGGGAGCAAGGAAGGCATCCCTCGCCCATCCCATTAACACTCCTATTGGCTAGAATGGACCCTTGCTACTACTGGTAGCTATGAAATGATCATGACCATACCTTCTAAGTGATAGCGAAATACTTCATATTTGCAAGTGGATTTTTTTTGTGTGACAATATTTGCAAGTGGATAATGCAAAGAACTAGAAAACATACACAATTGGCAATATAATTATATAGGAAAATTTATCTTACTGTTTTTTAACTGGCATACAACTCGCCTTTGCGCAATATAATTACATAGAAAAATTCATCTTACTCTTTTGTGCATATTATTGTATTAGATCTGTTTAATTATCATTTTTATAATTATTATATAATAAATGATAAAAGTATACATAATATGAAATAATTAATCTATATAATTTTTGTTTGTTTTATTTTTCTCTAAAAAGTCAAATTATACGCCCGACAACCAAGTTTTTAACTAATTTTATTATAAGAGAAATAAATAAATAAATTAATTAATCTCCTTCAAAATAGTAAAATAACCAATCTATCTAACTAAAGTAATTATGAAAGACCTATAGAATAAAGTATTGTTCGAAATCAAACCATTCAATTTAAAATTCCTTATCTGATCTTTTTGCATTCCTACTGCCAAAGTAAATGCTTATTGTCAACTATCATTGACAAAATCGAGCTCAAACAAGAAAAGAATAGAGAAATGTGAAAGCGAACCAATCTTACATGCATCTTTTACGAATTGCATACACTTTATTATGGAATTGATTTCAAATTTCCATCAAAGAAATTGAAAGAGTTTTATTGTTATTTCGCTAGATAATTCATGTCGACGTAGAACAAATAATATTTTTATTTACACATTAAAATCAATTATCAAAATTAATTATTGGTGTATAATACATATTAAAATAAAAAATATACATTAAAAATAAGATAAATTACACATATATTTTATATTTTAATATATATTTTATATAGTGATTGATTTTGGTGTTAATCTAGTATAATTCGTAGAACAAATTGTGGGATGTATGGACGAAAAGTAAATTGCATGTGTCGAGTGGATATCTGATTTTTT
Source organism: Stylosanthes scabra (assembly GCA_036250425.1). Taxonomy (NCBI): domain Eukaryota; kingdom Viridiplantae; phylum Streptophyta; class Magnoliopsida; order Fabales; family Fabaceae; genus Stylosanthes; species Stylosanthes scabra. The sequence goes on along the minus strand of JASCZI010272433.1, from coordinate 24,657 downwards.
TTTTCTTTTTGTTGTTGTTATTTTATTTTATTTTTTTAAATGGATAATGTCTTTTTTTTTTTTTTAAGTTTAAAAAATAATTCTAACGTTTAATTTGATTTAATTTTAACATCAACATTTTCAAGATGAAATTGTCATCGATTAGGGATAAAATCGAAAACCAGTCGAAAATTGTCAATGATTTAATTTTAACCATTCATTGTGTGGTGGTTTCCAGTCGAGTCATGGTGTAGAATGCCAATGGCAGAAACCAGATAATGACGTTGGTGAAGAAGAAGCCAGTAGCCGATGCTCCCCGCTCGTATAGACCCCCACCTCCGATCCACGTCGAACATTCTTGTGTACCAGAGGAGATCAGCGGAGCTGTGCCTCCTGCTGCTCACGTCGAAGGTGGATCCCTGGATCTTAGTTCCCTTAGTGTGGTTCAAATTGAGTGAAGCCATTGTACGGTGAGCCTCCAAAAATCATTGTAAATGGTGCTCGACCCATTCGTAGGACTCAATGACGAGGTTTAGGTCCCATGGAAGGCTGGAGCCGTGGAGCAGGAGACGAAGTCCGGCTCTGCAAGGCTGTAGAAGTCGCTCTGCGTTGATGGCGCTGCTACACCGTCGAGGAATTAACCCATGCATTGGGCATGCCTTCATCGGAGGTGAAGGATTGCTGGGGGCCGGATGAAGATGAAGATAAAAATGCGCTGAGCACGCTATCATCGGAGGTGAAGGACTATGCGGGGAAAGAGTTGTGGTGGTTGATGACGGATGAAGATGATGATAAGAAAGAAAAAGGGAAAAGAAAAGAGGCAGAGGAAGACGAAAATAAACATCAGCATTTTTAATTAAGATTATTTAATTGAGTAATGCTAGGTAACCAATAAAAATTCAACCAACAACTTGAATTAGATGTTCTATTTCTTTAGGTTTTGGATGTTCTGTTTTTAGGTTTCGGATGTTCTGTTTCTAAAGTTGGTTGATAGTTATTTTAGGTTTCAGATGTTTTATAACTTTGATTGTGGATGTTCTATAAATAGTGGTTATGGATGTTATATTTTTTTTTGACTGATTTATTGATTTAAAAATTATTGTCAAGGTTAAGAGAATTGGACCGATTATTGAACTGACTGGTTCAATAATATAAAGGTTCGACCGAAGTTGAACCGTGATCGGACTGATTTATTTAAATATATAATAAAATAATTTAAAATTATTATAAAATTATTAAAATATAATATTATTAATTCTTTTACTAAAAAACCGCAAAATATAGTTAAAAGGCTGAAAATTCCAATACATATATATATATATATATATGTTAATTTTTTACGAAGGAAATTATTCGATATTGATATAAATTGATACATATATAAAAAAAATTTATAATATAAATTTTATTTCTTATGTCTCAACAAAATTAATGTAAAGTATAAATATGGACCCTCACATATTTTTAATAAAGTCTATAATTTTACAATTCCATATGTACAAATAAGCCTCTTTTTATAAATAACTATTTTTAAGTAATGATGGAAAAGTATAATGGTAGATTTTTGTATGTTTGTAATAAAACTCACATCTATATCATTTATATCAACAATAACAAAAAAATTACCTAATAAATGAGTCCTTGCATTGTCTCGAGGCAAGAGCAAGCAAATTTTTAACTGAACACAAACCACTTTTCTAATAAATGTATCCGTGAGATGCAATAAATCTGTATTCCAAGAATAACATCCATATTCATACAATTTTTCAATATAATCAATACTTCCAACTTTTCATTCTAATTCAATTAGCTTGCTAAGTGCCAACCAAACCAAGCAACTTCAGAATTTCTCAACTTAAATTCTATAATCTTCAATAGGATTGTTTCCAACTCCTTTGACCCTAATGTTGGCTAAATACTCTGCAATTGTGGTTTCTTTAAATCTTGGAGGATTATTTTCAGATAATAGCTCTTTTATTGGGCCCAAGAGCTTTGATGATGGAGGGACACTATAGCCGAAAAAACATGCAATAGATATCCTTGGGCCAATCAGGTTTGACAGCACTCTATGCTGAACACTTTTGAATTTGTTATTTGTTAAGATCTGCAGTTCAAGAAAAAAAAAAAACTATTAGTAGCTAAAGTGCTTACGTACTAGTCACAAAAAAAACTACTTATGCACTAGAAATTTGTGCAAGTCATTTTTTTTTTTTTTTTTACATTTTCAGCTTTTTGTTGATATAAAGTAATATAATGTTATGTTAGAAGTAGAACCGGGTTAAGATCAAGGTCAATGTTCTCTTTAATGTTGTAGTTTTGATAGTATTTGTATATTTATTAAATATAAACATATAATATATGATTATATATATATATATAAAACAGTGCTAGGGAATTAACATTAGGAAGCCATTAGGGAGCTAATAAGTGCAATTAGAAGTTATCATTCAAAATTATAAAAAATTATCATTCGAAACTAAAGAGAGTTTTCATTCGAAATCGACTAAATTTATCATTCAAACAAAATAAGTTATCATCCATAACCTCACCACTACTAACCACTACCTCACAAGCACATTGATAAAAAGAGTTATCATCCGAAATTAATACAATTTATCATCCAAACATATACAAATTATCATCCATAACTTAACTAGCACCACCATTGTATAGGGAAGAAGAAGAAGATCTCATCAGTCACCACCATTGCCGCCAGACAGGGACACACGAAGAAGAAGAAGCAGCGGCGAGAAGATGAAAAAGACAAAGTCGAGATCGTGCGAAGAAAAAGAAGAAGAGACAGGTTTTACTGGATCTCGATGAGGATTTGGAGGAGGGATTTTTCGTTAAGGAGAAAGAACCCTAGGCGTTAGGATTCAAGCTGGGCGGCGGAGGAGAGCACCGCCACGGAGACGAAAGAGACAACGATGATTCTTGCGCTTGAAACTTGTGAAGCCTCTACGATCTTTGTGTTCCATGAATGAAGGTGAATCTCTTAGTACTCGAATGAACCTGCTTGACAGAAGGCGAATCACATGAAGAGTATGAGGAGTGAGGGCAGTGGACGGCGGAGTGAGGACAGAGAGGAGGAGGAGAAGGTGCGGGTGGCGGCAACATAAGTGGAAGTGGGGTGGGCAGAGAGAGAAAGAAGATTTGATTAGGGTTTCGCCCTTTGATTCCCATGGACTACCGTACAACATAGGTTTTCTATACTTTTCACACCTATACTTTTCATATATATATATATAGAGGTAGAATTGGGTATCCACATATTTGGAGCGAGTAAAATTACTTCAGGTTGAGGGATTTAAACCTATGATTAGGATAGTGTTAAATTTTAATAAGAAAATAAATATATGAATTTCGTTACGGTTGAGTTTAAACTCTATTCCTACTCCATATCCCACCCATTGCTTGTTACTCGTACAATTAATATGCAATGTTACCATTAGATATATATACAATATAGAAAGATGATAATAATAATGAAAACAAGGTAAACCACATTTGTATCATTCAAAAATAATATTGTAGTGTCAAAATATTATGGAACTGAATGAGTAACTCTCATCAATAGTATTTTGGAAACTATTTTCAACAATGTCTCTCTGGTTATGGCAAAATATGATGTACTTTTGGTCTTGGTGTGGAAATGCAAGACAAACAATAAAATACCAAGCACACCAAGAGTACAAATTAAAAGTATTAAACTACATTTCACGGTAGACAATATTCTTAGTTTAGTACTAATGTACTATGTCTTAATAACAAAGTTAATACTGTAAAAAAAAATGGTTAATGCCTTTTCTCTACGGTGATTATGTAATTAACGAGGCAACAAATGTAAACCGCATCCACAACAATTGTTACCCGAGTATGATGCATGGACACACTAAATAGAATGTGGTATTTATCTCTTTGTAACATCTTAGTTTCTGAACAAAAAAATTTTGTTTGACACATATAGATATAGTTTGGTAATTTTTGGAGTTGAATCTTAAAATAGGAATTAGTTTAGAAAAAAATGACCAAATTAGTCCATCATCCCATTTTCATCATCATGCAAGTAAAATCTAACGTTATGCACTTCCATCATACTAATTGCTAATAGAAACTAATGAGACATAGACGTAAATGATACAACTGGAAATCTAAAAACTAGCTATTTCAGTGGACTGGTCACTAGATACCAGATTAGAAGTTTAGAACTTAACTCTTATTTTTCATTTTACTAATTTAAAGATGATTTAGGGACACAATAAATAACAAATATTATTATATGAAGTATTTGTGTTTTATAATGCAGTTTACACTATAAAGCATTACATCCAAAAAGAATAATAAAAAACTTGCCTGTAGAAAATCACCAACATTAACCACCAAAGTTTCAGGTACATGCCGTATATTGATCCATTTGTCCTTATGAAAAATTTGGAGTCCATCAATATAATCTTGGAGAAGTACGGTGAGAAAAGAAGCATCAGAATGTTTGATGGTTCCCATGGTTAGTTCTGGTTCAGGAGAAGCAGGATAATAATGGCCAGCACAACTAATACGATCGGTACAACCCAATTCCATATCTCTTAAATAGTTAGAATGTAAATTAAGAGTTTCTGAGAGTAATTCAAAAAGTGTGATCCCCAATTTCATAATATTAGTCCTGTACTCTAGAATGATATCCCTACAACAAGATGATGTGAATACGTGATCAATAAGCAAGTAAATAAATATAGGATTCAAATTGAAGCCCTACATTTTTTGTGGAACTATATGTTTGTATTCCATTTTGTAGCTATTTGTAAGGTTCTGGAAATGATGTTCGCTTGGAATTGAACCAGATATAATAAAATTATTATAAAAAATTAATTGCAAAAAATCAATTCGATTCAACCAATTTACATGTTCTTCCAATTTTTTATTGATTAATAATGTCAACCAAATTTTACTTTTAAAAAAAAAAGACCAAACATCCTTGGAGAACTTCGATTAGCTTAATCGAACCGACCAATTTGATCGGGTTCCCAGGTTCTTTGTATAACTTCATTTTTAGTTCTAAACACATTCTAACTAATTAAATATACCAATATCTCAAAGCTCTAAATTTGAGATTATGTGTATAAAGAATATGGATATATATACCTGCATACTTCTGGAAAGTCTTGAGGATTGAGAACACGAGGAGCTAAGTGGCATCCAAAACTATCTCTCCACTTGAGCGGCAATGAACCAGAACCATAAAGATCAAAATTACCATAATAAAAAAATGGCTTCTTACCATCACGTGTATAAAACTCTTTCTTAACGTCAACATCTTGTTCAAAGAACCTTCTAATTCCATCTTTCATCCCATCAAGAACACTAAGAGGGATGCCATGATTCACCACTTGGAAGAAACCCCATGTCTCACATGCTTCCCTTATTCTTGAAACAACTTGTTGCCTTTTCATTGGATCTTTAGCAACACCTTCAAGATCTATCACAGGAATCATGGTGTTCTTTGTATCGGAGGCAATCGGGAATTTGTCAGGTGGATGATGAAACAAGGGTGGAACCTTTGTAAGACCTTCATCAACAAGACCCTTAACACCACCAGCTTTTGTGTCATCAAATGCCTTGAGCTCACTCATCTTATCATCAGAGTGCTCATCTTCATTTCAACTTTACTCTCCATTTTCTTTATTGGCTCTGAGTGTTGAAGGAAAATGTTGTCCTGCTTGATAAGGTTGTCAAATTAAATAACCATGAAATATTAATATAATAATTAACATTAAACCACGATGTATGTGTAATTTGGTATTAATTTTTTAGTCTCTTAATATTATACGGATTTAATTATTTTGTTAGTATTTACCAAAATTTTAATTAGGTTTTTATACATTTTTTTCTTTTAATTAAGTCTCTATATTATTTTTTAGACTTTTGTTGTGACAAAAATGTTATAATTAACAAAATATAAAATTAAAGATATAATAATAACTAACGACTAAATTCGTAAATATTGTCTTTCTCTATTTTAGAATGATAAAATAACACTTTACATTTTTTTGATATAATTTGAATTTTGTGAAAAGACGTGATTTTGATTCATATAAGTTTAGAATATTTTAGAAAAATATATAAAAAAATTAAAAAAATTAGGTGAGCATAAATCTTATATAAAATGTACAACATGAGAATAATATAAATTTTAATTTTCACGCCATTAATAGAGACATAATTATAAATAGTGTAAAAATTTAATTAAAATAAAATCCAGAACCTAATTAAATATATCATATACATGACCATGACCATGGCCAGTTTTGATAATCCTAAAGTCACACGCCACTGCAATACTAATTCCTGACCGCATGCATCATAAGGATAAATAATGAATAATATCTACAAACATAAATCACGTGATTATTTGTGTGATTATAATCAAGTTAAGTTCAAGAAGAAACAAGAATGGACCCATTTTATGTTCGATCAGAATGGTCACTGGCTACTACTGTAGCTATGCTCATGGTCCTACTAAGCGATAGTGAAATACTTCATATTTGCAAGTGGATATTTTGGTAACGATTCCTTTTGATCAATGCAAAGAACTAGAAAACATACACAATTGGCAATATATTCCTATGTAAGGAGCTGGTACTTCGTTGATGCCAGTACATCCCCCACTGCTGGGCTGGTATTGGCCTCATTCGCACCTATAAAAGGAGCTGCAAGATTTTCCACCATGAAACACAACACATTCTCACAAAATAATGGCACAATAACGTTTTTATTTTGTAATACATGCTAATGTTGTCATAATCCAACAAAAGAACGGGGCATCTTTCGAATCAAACGCCCTGTTAATGTTTTGGAATACCCACATTAGTATATTGCGGGAGCTGAAACAGCTTATTCTTTCGCATCTTGATGCGGAAAACAATCGAGAGATCGGTAATCTGGTGCCAACCATCGATCTCTCATGTGTATCCCTGCTTTGCTGCTGCAAGCCATTCAACCTAACAATCCATATTGCAAAGCTTTACGTACTAACCACATTGAGTAAAATTAAAAGCTAGATGAATTCTTACATGCAAAGTTTCTCTAAAACAATTAACTAAAAGGCCTACCTCGAAGCAAGGGGGAAGACAATTGCTTCCCTTGCATGGGACACCACCGAGGAAACTTCTGATAAATCCATGACATTGTAAGCAGTGTGCAGCTGACAATATCAATCGTGGCTAGGTCGCTGGCATCATAGTCAATGGTAAGTGTAGCAAAGAATAGCTGATCCCCATGAAAGCTTCTTGCAGGTGTCAAAGTCATCAAAAAGTGGCAACCAACGCATAGAGACTATATTATCTAACTTGTGAAGAAACACCCAGCATCCGATCATCATTAGGATGTAGCATCTGGCGTACTGCCTAGGTACCTCAACCAAACCATCCGCAGGGGTATGCCGCACACGATCTCTGAGCCAAGTCAACTTTATGGCAGCATACTCGTTAAGCGTTCTTCCCTCCTCCTCTCAACGGAGGCCCGCGCCCCTGCCAAGTGCATCGTTGCATTCAGCATGTTGATGTCGCCAATACGCGTCGCGGGTTGTCTCTAACCATGCCCTGCAGCTTGTCTCTGACCGTCTCTTACCATACTAACACTAGAAACACTTAATTTTTTCTAAAATGTAAGAGAGTGAGAGTAGAATTACTCAAATGAGCATCCACGCTCCCAACCTATTATTTATAGGCGCAGGTTGAGCCAGTATCGGCCCTAGTAGGGGGCATATTGTTATCAACGCAACACCAGCTAATATAGCAAAGTTTATCTTGCTATTTTTTACTAGCATACAACCCGCGCTTTGTGTAAAAAACTACATAGATCCAACAATTTTTTTGTGCATATTATTATAGAGTAATGCTACATTACACACATTCAGGGGCGGCTACTAGTACATGGGAAGGGGGCAGTGCCCTCTCCCAAAGTTTTGTAAAAGAGTAGGATAAAAAGAAAATTATAAATGTGGCCCCTTCTCTTAAAATATTGAACAATTGGGGTAGATATTCTCCGATGTTGCCAAGCTAGCCACCAAATCTGTGGCGTAATTACCTTCCCTAGGCCTCCCCTATCTTATATTTTTTTTTAGCACACCATATCCCATATTGTGTCTTATTATTTGGTTTGGGCCAAATGTTATAAGTTGTAACTCGTAAGTTGTAAGCAATGATTATAAAAATATGAAGCCCAATAAATTAATTTTATAAAAAAAATGTAACCTTTTTTTTTCTTTCATTAACTTCTTGAAGAAGTCTTTGAGTCTTTCTATCTTCTCTCTCTCTTTCTCTCTCGTCAAACAGACAAACACTACTGCATGTCTCCATCTCAAATTGTCTTATTGTCACACTTTCTTTGAAGGATTCTCTACCACTCACCCACTCACTCTTGGTTAGTTGATTTCTAAAACTTCTATTTTATCTTTTATTTTTTCTTGTAAGAGGCATTTAGTAGTTTTTAAGATAGTTATTTACTTATTTATTATTTTTTTTGTTGGAGACTTAATTATCTGATTAGCTATGGAAAATGTTGGTAATTTATAAATTAGAAGCAAGTAGCAATACTGCAACAGTGAGATATTGAGATAGATAATTAGAACTGTTAAATAAAATATTAATACTTTATTCATATCACTTATTTTCAAACTTAATGTATGTTTGATGGCTCTCAATTTGGTGCCTTACTGCCATATGTTACATGTAATATGTTATTTCATTTTTTATTCGATTTGATTTCAGTTACCGTATTATAGTATTTACTCAACAGTCTCAAGTTAATATGTATCTTAATATTTGCTCTACATGATATGTTAATTTGTTTTTTTTTTTTTTTTCAGGAACTTGACCATTGGCATTAAAAGGACATTTTTTAGACTACTTTTTCTGTATGCTCATCGAAAAGAATACTTGGTAGTTGGTAAGAATTCATTACTTAACTTGTACATGCTGCTGCTAATTCATATATTCCAATGAATTATATAATATATAATCAATAATACTTGTTGCCGTTAACGATATTTGTTGTCTTCAATTAGTTATTTTTTATAGATTTTTTTCTTTTGACTTGGTGGTTGTTTTGGATACATTAATGATTCATGTATAATGTAATATATTTATAAAATTCTCAATTTTTAATTTTAGAAACTCATTTGTATTATGGGAAAGTTGAAAAATATTGATACATTTTTTAAAATGAGTGATCAACATAATCAAGATGTTTCAACCATTGCTACATCTACAATGAACAATTCATCACTTCCTGAACAAGGTAGCTCTAGCGTCCACGACTTAGTTCTGAGCAAACAGATATCTTTCATTTAGAAAGGGACCCTGGAATCTGACAAATGATTTGGAAATTTCCTGCAAATAAACAAGATGAAATCCGTCGAGCTTATATTAAAGTTGGGCCAAATCAGCCAATTCTTGAATCTTATCCATTTTCGGGTGATAAAAATCATCGTCGTCGATTTCAAGCTTCTTGATTTGATTTGTATCCTTCTTGGTTGGAGTATTCTAAAAAGGATGATTATGTTTATTGTTTGCCATGCTATCTCTTTGGAAAGGAATCCTCAGTCAACACTAGTTCAAATGCTTTTGTTGAAAATGGTTTTCGAAATTGGAAGAAAGTGAATAGCGGAAAAGAATGTCCTCTCTTGAATCACATTGGCAAAGGTCCTAATTCATTCCATCATAAGGCGGTGAAATCATGTGATGATTTGTTGAATCAATCACAACATATTGACACCCTATTTAAAAAACAGACATCAGAAGAGATTGAAAACAATCGAATAAGATTGGCGGCATCTATAGATTGTATTAGATGGTTGACGTTTCAAGGTTGTGCTTACAGAGGACACGATGAAAGCCCAAGTTCCAACAATCGAGGAAACTTCATTGAAATGTTGAAATTTTTAGGGTCTTACAATGGAAAAATTCAAAAGCTCGTTTTGGAAAATGCTCCAAGGGTTGCCAAGTACACTTCAAAAGATATTCAAAAGGAAGTTTTGCACATTCTTGCAACTAAAGTTAGAAATTCAATTAGAGAAGAGATAGGAGATACAAAGTTTTGTATAATCATTGACGAAGTTAGGAATGAATCAAAAAAGGAGCAAATGGCTATTGTTTTGAGATTTGTCAATGAAGATGGTTTTGTTCAGGAGAGATTCTTTGATCTTGTTCATGTTGGTGACACTAGTGCACTTACTTTAAAGAAGAAATTGCTATCTACACTTTCCCGTCACAATCTCCAAATTGACCGCATTCGGGGTCAAGGATATGATGGAGCTAGCAATATGCGAGGTGAATGGAATGGTTTACAGGCTTTGATTCTCAATGAATGTCCACAAGCATATTATGTGCATTGTTTGGCGCATAGATTACAATTAGCACTTGTTGCAGCATCTAGAGAAGTTCTTTAAATTCATAAATTCTTTACACAATTGACCGGTGTTGTTAATATTGTTTGTGCTTCTTTTAAGAGACATGATCAATTACAAAATGCCCAAGCAATTGAAATTGCAAATATGATTGCTCTTGATGAAGTTGAAACAGGTAGAGGTGCAAATCAAATAGGTACTTTGCAAAGAGTTGCGAATACTCGATGGAGCTCTCATTTTAACTCTATTTGTAGCTTGATAAAAATGTTTTCTGCTACAAGTGCTACTCTTAATAATATCATTGAAGATGGAGCAACTTATGCACAAAAAGGCGAAGCTTATGGTGTTAGCAAGGTATTTATTGTCATTTGACTTTGTTTTTAACTTACATTTGATGAAGGAAATTATGGGAATTACTAATGTTCTTTGTCAAGCATTACAACAACAATCTCAAGATATTTTGAATGCAATGCATCTTGTTTCAACATCAAAGATACTTCTTCAGCAGTTAAGGGATAATTGATGGTGTAGTTTGATTCATAATGTTAAACAATGTTGTGAAAAGCATGATATTGAAGTCCCTAGTATGGATGCAAAGTACATCTTTGGAAGAGGTCGATCTCGTCAACCAAATTTAACGATTGAACATCATTATCGAGTAGATATTTTCCTTGTAGCAATTGACTCTCAACTACAAGAATTAAATAGTCGATTCAATGAAAGATCAATGGAGCTCTTGACTTTAAGTTCTGCTTTGGATCCTAAGGATAATTTCAAATTATTCAACATTGAGGACATATGCAAATTAGCAAAGAAATTTTATTCTTGTGAGTTCCTTGAACATGAATTTCTTCTTTTGAGGTCCCAATTGCTACATTATGAGATTGATGTGCCAAATTTTTTCAAAGATATTGGAAAACTTTCTGAACTATGTCAGAGATTGAAAGAGACAGGAAAATCAAGAACTTATCACTTGGTTGACAGATTGATACGCATTGTCTTGACTCTTCCAGTATCAACAGCAACAACAGAACGAGTTTTTTCCGCAATGAAAATTGTTAAAACAAGACTCCGAAGTAAGATGGATGATGGGTTTCTTGCATACAACTTAGTTATTTATATTGAAAAAGAGATTGCTGCTACTTTTAGTACAAATTCTATAATAGATGACTTTGAGTCTTTAAAGAAGCGTCGATCACAATTTTCGACAAAATCAATTGTAAGTTAAAGTCTTTATTTATTTAAATTTTGTCATTAGTTCTTAATATTTTACTTTTTTATTGCCATGGATTATAATATGTCAAAGTATTTATTTTGCAGAAAAAAAGAAATTGAATGCTTCATGACAGCTACTCTTTCAATATTAGATGAGGTTAGTTTCTTTTCAATTTTATGCAAAACTGGACACACTTATTGTGTAATTAGAAGTTATAATGATTAAATATTTATTTTGTAAATATTATAAATTTATTATTATTTATATTATTCATAGTAACTATTGGCCCCCCTTGAAAAAAGTTTCTAGCTCCGCCCTGCACACATTCATGCATCTATCCAATAATATAATTCTTGTTTGTTTTGCTATGACTCAAATTTAAATTTATGTGCTTAGACTTCATTATTTTCGTGCTTGGTGCGTGGGCTTATTAGATATAAAAACATATGAATGAATGTATGGATGTATGTGTGTACATGTAGTATTATTGATTATTTTATTAGATCTGTTTAATTATTATTTTTATAATTATTGTATTATAAATGATAAAAGTATACATAATGTAAAATAATTAATTTGTATAATTTTTGTTCCTTTTATTTTTCTCTAAAAATTCAAATTGTATGTTGGATAAACAAGTTTTTAACTTCATTTATTATAAAACAATTAAGTTTTAATGTATTATTATAAAATAAATTAGTCTCCTTCAAAATAGTAAAATAACCAATCTATTATAAAGGGCAAGATACCTATATAATCTCATTGCCCTCAATATTTACCTGATTACACCCTTCAATGCAATATGATGCAATTGCACAAAAGCACAATTCTATGGAAACTGTGGCAGCCAGAAGGGTTTTATAAGAAAAGTTGGAGGCTGCCACGGTTTCTTCTATTTTTGCAAAAAATGAATGAAAACCGCAGCAGGATGCCACGGTTTTTGGTTGAGCTGCACCCTGCCACGGTTCTTGAAGAAACGTAGCCAAGAAAGTATCATTAGTTGAGATAGTGAGAGAGAGGGTATGAAAGGGGATGAGAGCTTTGTTGCCCTTGTTCACCACCATGGCAAAATTAAACACAAAAGTAGTGAGGGTGTTAAATTTACTGATAAGAGTCCAACTAATATATTTCTGACATCGAGAACAACATTATCCGAGCTGCAACGCATTATTATCAGGAAGCTTGGGTTGGATAGTAGGAAGCGTGTCAGGATATATTATTGGATTCCGATTTCCGTTGTGGCGCAGGGCGTGAAATATGGCTATCTTGCGATTGAAGGGGATGATGATTTGCAAATTGTGTTTCATTGCCGAAGACAGTTTCCAGAGGTTCGAACGACGGAGCTCTTTGTGGAAGTAGCTGATTCGCTTGCAAGCTCCGGTGGATCCGCTCCCCATCCTCGACCCGTAAATGCCGGTGGTCCGTCTGGGTCTAGGCATCAAGCTGAGATAGATGCTCCTCAGGTGGCTTCTCCGTCGTTTGATTTTAACCTATAATCGGAAGCGGCGATAGGTGGAACTGAGCTAGGGGACTACAGTCGTTTTGGGGTGCCAGAACCCGATGGAGCAATACCGCCGTCGGTGTCCCCGTCGACCTTTGAGGGAGTGCCAGAACCCGATCCTCAGGTTGAAGAGGCCTTGAGACCTGATGATTTCGATGTGGAGCCTGAGTTCATAGAGGAGGACAACGATGATGAAACAGGCCCTGTTCCACCTCCTCAACGAGACACATCTAGCTCGGGCACGGAGCAGTACCCGTGACATCTATCGAATCTCAACTTGGACGCTATATCTGGTCCAGGTCGGGGAGCGAGTGGTTCTAGCAGCGGTGCACAAGCATCACAAGGGTCGAGTACTCCTGCAGAGTTTGTAGTTGGACAGTCCTTTCATACGAAGGAGGAAGCAGTGCTCGCGGTGAAAAACTACAACATTCGCCGGGGAGTTGAGTACAAGGTGATGGAATCTGATCACGCGAAGTACCTGGGAAAGTGCAAGGAATTCGGGAAGGGGTGTAACTGGCTTATTAGGCTGACGCTAAGGAAAAGGAAGGATCTGTGGGAAGTGCGTAGGTACAATGGGCCGTATACATGTTTGGCCACGGACGTCTCGAGTGACCATAGACAGCTCGATTATCATGTGATATGTGACTTCCTGATGCCGCTGATCAGGGCCGATGCATCGGTATCAATCGAGGTGCTTCGTACAACCACAGAGTCTAGTTACGGGTTCATGCCAAGTTACAGGAAGACATGGATGGCGAAGCAGAAAGCGGTGGCACTCATATACGGAGACTGGGAGGAATCGTACGCAGAGATCCCACGGTGGGTCCTTGGGGTTCAGATAAGCATGCCTAGTAGTGTGGCGATTCTGAAAACTTGTCCCGTTCTAGTTAACGGCGAGCTTGATGAATCATCGGAGTATTTCCATAGGCTGTTTTGGACATTTCCGCCGTGCGTTGAGGCATTCAGGCATTGTAAACCCTGGTGAGTATTGATGGCACGCATCTGTTTGGTAAGTACGGCGAACATCTGTTGCTGGCAATCGCTCAGGATAGGAATTCGAATATTCTTCCGATTGCATTTGCGCTAGTAGAAGGTGAGAACTCGGAGTCTTGGAAGTTCTTCCTAACTCATCTTCGGGAGCATGTCACACCACAGCCTGGGATACTTGTTTTGAGCGACAGGCATAACGGGATCAAGGCCGCAGTAGAGGATCATGCCTGCGGTTGGCTCCCGCCGTCCGCATATCCTGCGTTTTGCACGAGACATGTTGCGGCGAACTTTGCATTGAAATTCAAGTCTGTTGATGCGAAGAAGATGCTCATGAATGCTGCGTATGCGAAGAATGAGGTTGATTTCGACTACTGGTTTGGACTTTTAGAGGCGGAAGACAGGGCCATGGGTGAGTGGGCTAGGAAGATGGAGAAGGAGCTATGGTGTCAGTACATGGACAGCGGTTGCAGATTTGGTCATATGACCACGAATATCTCCGAGTGCACTAACTCTGTTTTGAAGGGTGCAAGGAATCTCCCTGTCACTGCCTTGGTAAAGTCCACTTATCTCAGACTGGCTGAGCTATTTGTTAGGAGAGGTTAGGAGGCAGAGGCACAATTGGGTGCAGGGCACCAGTTTAGTCAGACACTGTTGGGTGCCATGGAGCGAAACATGAGAGATGCACGGTGTTTTAATGTGACACTATTTGATCATCACAACTCGGAGTGGGAGGCGACACAGATTAGTCCCACTGGTGGATTCTCCCTCGGCACGTATCGGGTTTCTCTTCGCATCCGAACATGCGACTGCAGACATTTTCAGGCACTTCATTATCCTTGCATGCATGCCGTGGCATGTTGCACACACGCTCGGGTCAATTGGGCGGCATACGTGCACGTGTATCGGATGTCGGAGGTGTTTAATGTATCCCACCTCGGTTTTTCACCACCCACCCCAGAGGGTTACTGGCCACCGTATGGAGGTCCCATCATCATTCCAGACCCCCATATGCGGAGAGCAAGGGCAGGACGTCCGAGGTCCGTGCGAATCAGGACGAACATGGATGCTGTTGATCCAAATAAGCCCAGACGATGTGGTCTAGGCCGACAGGTTGGCCATACTAGGAAGAATTGCGACCAACGAGGCTCCAC
>JASCZI010272432.1:6985-18943 GCA_036250425.1 Stylosanthes scabra | reverse complement strand
AATAATGATGAAAAAAAGTAATGATGATTAAAGGAGGTAATTAGTAGTAATTGCTTGGAGAAAGTGCGCAGCCTTCTATCATTTAAATCACTTTTAATGCTTTGTTTTTGAGAGTTACAAGGATCTTATTAATTCCATCCATTTATCATCCTAATTTCTAATCACCGCTCGTGTTTAAATCTTAGCCATATGATATGATCAGTCATCACTTCATCAATTTTAATAATAATAATAATAATAATAATAATAATAATAATAAGTAAGGAAGAAAAGAGCAGAAAGTATAACAATAGGATAATTAATAAAAAATAATTTTATACATTCAATTAAGTTTTTCTAAAATCAGCATGTCAAAAATATTTTCCCTAATTTATTAACTGTATAATTATTTTGGATAAAATGGAGTATATCTGCTGATGAGTTAAAACTCCTATGGCATTATCTTCTTTTGTTGTAAGAGGTTTTGGGTTCGAACCTTCTCTTAGACACACAAAAAAAAATAAGTATATCTTTTTATATTATTCATTTATTTATGAGATAAATTAATAATGGTATTTTCTCATTTCTATCTTATTTTTTTTAATTTTTAAATTAAACAATTAACCCGAAAAAATAAGGTTGAAAGTGATTAGTCTCGTCCATTAAGATGTTTATAAACTAATTAATAAAGGTGTGAAACAGTGCGACTACTGGAGGTTGAGCTATTTCCATTAATCCATTAGATAAAATAAAAAGGAAAAAATAATGAATCAGAGCTTGCTGAAATTTGACTGGGAATGACAATGTTAAACATGACCAGTTATTTCATTTTACTTCCTGAGCATGCATGATGTATTCATGGCTGCTAATGCACGTTTACTGTTTCTTTCAAGCAATAGACTATACATATCTGAAATAAAAGACCATCATTAGCCTCTCTGCCAGCTTCCTATTCTCTAATTAATCATTACTGTTCCAGGCCAAATAGTAGCAATTAATTACTAGTTTCTTTTTGTTTGATATTTTTTAATAGGAGGTGAAAGAAATGAACTCATTAGTATTATCTTATAGAGAGAATGAGATGTAACGGACTCATAAAAAAAGACTAATAATTTTTCTCTAGCTTCATGGTGGGAGTTACAGTTCCTCTCAATCCATATGGAGTAATTGATTGTTTTCATTAAATCTCTTTATCATCCACAGAAGTGGGCATCTAAATGCTAATCACCATTTTTTATACTATCTATTATTATTACTTCCTTTGCAAGAATGTAAACATAATCAAAGAGTCTGCTGATTAATGGCCACATCTATGTGTAAATCGTTTGCTACCCTAAACTTGTAACTCTTCTAGTCTTCTTAATGGAATAGGTGGAGACGGAATAGGCAACTTATAGCCAGCCCAAATATTAATGGGCTCCAAGGCAGGCCCAAATTTAGAAAGCTATTACAAGTTTGCAACCAAACTCCAACATTGAATAAAGGAATCAAGGAAATCTTTACCAAAAATCAAGGAAATAATTACTCACCATCCTAATACCAAAAAAAAAAAAAAAAAATTACTCACCATTCTTTATTAAATGAACTCAGAAATATGAAGATGATATATAAAGGCAAAATACCTAAAATGAAATTGAACCATATCCCTCTCAACATATCAGTGATATATAACTGGACCACTAACCAGAAGCTCATAGCTTAGTAACCTAAAAAAGTTATAGCATTCCTACTCTGTTTTTCCTATGAACTACATTATGTTTGGTATTCACTATGAAATAACATTCATGTTAAATCTAAAAAACATGTGGCCAAGCCAACTAGAATTTCATTCAAAGAGAAGTAACAACAAAAGAAAAATGATGATATTCCAATTTCCCAGCCATTCAAAAGCTCTAGCATTGGGGGAATGATACAAGTGAAAGTTGATATTAACAAAACCCAAATTTGTTTGAACTTGGATGAAGTAAGGCATCACTTTACAAAGGAATATGAGTATGAAAGAAACAAACACATCATCATGTAATGGAGAGTCAAAAAAAAAAAAAAATTTGAGCTGTGCAGTTTTATTTACAGTTAGGGGATGTATGTACTAAGCTGGTCAAGTATGCAGAACATACTGAAGGGTGAAGATCTCTTAGAAGAGAACAGCCAAGGCTGGCAGTCACATTCCTGATCCTGATCCTAATCCAGTGCCAGGCCCGCCCCCTCCTTGTCTGGCGTACTTCTTTTTGCTGCGTAAGTGCCTGTCCACTCCAGGCTGCGGAAGCATCTCTTCCGGCAAGGGAAGAATACGATTCACACATTTGCGGAAGCGAAAGTAATCCACAGATCCATTATCCCTGATGAGGGCGAAACACCTGCCCATCCAGATGGGGTGGTTGTGGACTTGGAAAGAGCGAATTCCCACATCAATCTTCTTAGCAGCATCCTTGTGTCCCTTCTGGAGCAATTCCAGCAACATTTGATGTTCATACTGCCACACAATAATCAAAGATACAAACACAGTGGGCTACCACATAATCAAGATTCAATACCAACAAAATAACATTTCTATGGCAATTATGAATTAACAAGCAGTTCATTCAATCATCAATCATTATTACAGATAACTGATCCCTAATGCAGCTCTACAAATCTTTCCAAGAAAAATTAAATGCAAGAAACAGTCGTAATAGCAATTAATAATCCATGTTCTTCTCAAGAAGAGAGGAATTGCGAACTGAACCTTGTTGACATTGAGATTAAGGGGCCAAGAATAAAGAAAGTTGTAGAAGTAATCGAAAATGTGGACCGAAGAATCGAAGGTCTTGTAACCCAATTTCAATGGACCCCTTGGTATCTCCTTCTTCGCCTCCTCTTCCTTCTTCTGCTTCTTCTTCTTCTTCTTCTTCTCCTTTTTCTTCTTCTTCTCTTCCTCTTCTTCTTCAGCTTTGGCTTTCCCCTTTCCGTCATCAGTAGCTTTGTCGTCGCCGGACTGGTCCTTATCAGCTTCCTCGCTACCACCCTCAGGCTTGGTGGAGCTGTCGAGGTCGACGTCCATTTCTTCGGCGGAGGAGGATGAGGAAGGGTTTCGTTCCGGGGGAAGTTGTTCCGGTGTGGTGGTTTCCGACATGGTTGAGGGTTTCTGGTTCTTGAGGTTTAAGCTAAACCCTAACTAGATTTTCTTTTTCTTGTTTTGTTTATTTCAGAGTTCAGACAAATTGAAAAAAGATCAAGGCTTTTCAGTTTTCTCTTTGGTCTCACAGTGAAATCTGAATTTTCACTCTTCACTCTTCAACTGATTTTCCTTCGAGAATCTTTTTTCTTTTTTTGGATAACATTTTACTGTAAGAAGCTAGCTGCTGATAACACGGCCTGGTTCGGCCCATTTCATACCACCTTGGCCCATTGGCCCAATCACAAATACAAAAAATTTCTTATAATGACCAATTTTTATAACGGACAAATTAAAAGGGAGGAGTTGCCAAGACGAAAAAAAAAACATTAATATATAAAGAGAGGAGTTCGTTCCTGTCCAAAAAAAAGAGAGGAGTTAGTTTAAAAAAACTTAATTTTTAAAATTTTAAAGATTTAATTTTAAACAATAAAAATATTCCATATTTTTTGAGTAATCTTATCTTATTCAATTAAGTCTAATTAAATTATTTAATTCTTTTATAAAACATAAAATTATTTTAATGTCAAATAATACAAAAAATAACATAAAAATAAGATTTTATTTAATATCAAAATAGTCTTCTAATTGATATAAAATAAATCAGCTATATGAATAAAAAATATACTTAAAAACTTTATACATCCTTTTGTAGAAATATTAATGAAAGTAGGTTAAATTAGTATTTTCCCCCCTCAAAGAAACAATATTTTTAAACAAATCTATTAATCTACAATCTTATTTATTGAAAATTTATAATAGTAGTAAAGTATCATTCCTAAAATATAAAATTGTAACTATAAATGAAATTTTTTCTATAAAAAATTTATGTAAAATTACATGTATTATTTAAGTTATTTTTATTATGTTATTTTATTTATATGATTAATTTGATGGCTGATTTTATATATATGGTTAAAATAATAAATATATGAAAATGGTTATTTAATCATTGGAATTATTTAAGCAAGGATATTATTATTGAACTGACAAATTAAATAAATATATATTGTATTGATATAAATCTATATTATTTACGACTATATATAATAATGTACTTATTCCGAATAAATGAACAAATAAGGGTTAAGAGTTGGGTAAGCGACAAATTATTTGTTTGGCTCATGAGTTATTTCGAATCAATCATACATATTCCTATATATCTTGGGCTTAAGATTGAGGAAGTACCTAGCTACCTAATTAAGGCATATTTATATGTATTAGGGTGTTGATGATTTGAAATTGTGACAGTGAGTTAGTAAACTGAATCCATGGCAGCCTTTTGCTATTTAAAGGCAAGATCAGATCAGATCAGATCAGATCCAGTGATGATGAATTATTAATCTGTAGAATGAGTCTGCAGTGATTATTACTGCCATATGTGTGTAACTCAATTATTATGATATGATATGATATAGAATTTGACATGTCCGTACTATATATAAATGAAGATGATGTTGAAGGGAATTTGCATCGGACAAAGTTGGCCTCTCAAACACTCCAAGCTCCAAACAGTAGTGAGAGATTAAAGACACGCCTTGATCAACACATATATATACAATGCATTTGTAGGTCAATCCCCTCCCTATGTATCTATATATATAAAACAACCTAAGGTAATATAAGGCCCCATCAGATTCCTCGTGTAATTAAACAGTATAACATAGCAAAAACTTCACTGTTTATTTCATGTACTATGCATCACGCATTCATCACCACGCCATCACATGATGTTGTCCTCATTCAATTCCTACATAAAATTCATTTTCATTCTTGTCATATTAATTAATTAATTACTACAAGATGACTCTCGGTTGATAATAAATACATAATCTATGAGTTTCTATTTTGTACTTTGATCAATATAGGGGTATATTCGAGTATATCTGTAATCTATAACCGTTGATTTTGATTTATATTTATATTTTAAATTTTTTTAATTAAAATTAAACAGTTACAGATTTAAGGTATATCGAGTATACCACTATATCGAAAACTTTTCCAACATATTTAGTATGCATAAAGGTGTCTAACAGTATTAAGCATATGTCCGCATCGTACTTGGCGTTCAATTCTTATTAGCTAATAGTTAGTTAGTGTTCAAACGAGTATACCTAAAACGGAATAATGAAGTGTTTGAAGCTTTGTCACTCCAACAAAATGATAAGAGTAATTATCAGGGATTATAATGTCTAAATTATAAAAAAAAATTCTAGCAGAGTCAATGTAGACAAGGTATTTATAGTCTCCCTCTTGGCGGCCTAGGTGATGCTTAAGGAGGGCGAGATTATTCCATTCTTTTCAGTTCAATTGTACATGGTGGAAAATTATTTTTCCAATACATGAGGTTTCTTACGTAGTGGGGGGAGAGTATTGACTTGTCTCCTAAATTGGGCTGTTGGGTCAAGAATATTCAATACTGTTTGTCGATGAGTTGTAGCTCATATGCCATTACCTCTTTTTTTTGTCGCCTTTGAGTCTCTCTTTAGACAAAAAAAAATCTATTATCTATTTAGGTTGAAGTTTTTTTTTCGAGGCTGAAGACAAATTTTTATTTAATTTCGACGACCGTGTATTGTAATTTTAGGTTAAATTTCATAGTTATTGAATTCTGAAACAAATTAGATATGCATATTTAGATATTAATTGTACATCTATTTATGTATTAATATATTAAAGTAATTTTATGTAAAATAAATAAAATTAAGTTAAATTATAATTTAGTCAAAGTTATTTAATAATTTTTAGTAAATAACTTTAGATGAAATAAATTGTAGCTGAATATATATGCATCTTTATTACGTAAAGTTAGAAGAAGTGTCATTTATGTTCTCTTGCATGCAGAGAAATAATTCAATATCTAATCAAGTAATATAAAACTGCTACCACTTGACTCAATAATCAGTTAGGTTGTGGTTGTCATTATTATTTCTTCTATCATGAAAACATATACAAAAGAGACATAATATAGTGGAGATAGATAGATCATAGAAGCATATATATATGGTAGAGACTATAGAGCAAATAAAATCCAGATAGGGATTTGTATGCTTTTCATGAGATTCATTGGCATGAGAATATTCGCCTTCTTTCAGATTGATTTTTAAATTAATATATATAATGATGAGTAGGCTAAGGAAGGAGGCAAAAGAAAGACATGCACTCTAATCAAGTCTTATCCGAGACAAATAAAAGCATAAACACACAATTATATATTTGAAGGCCAGCCAGATATAGCCAACAATGTTCTATGTGCTTAATTATGGGCTCACATGCATGGTTCTTGTTTCTTGGTTTTAATTATCCTTTTTCTCTTCCACACTCTCCACGGTCCCTACAATATATACCAATCCCAACCCTTCTACAGTGACTAAGTGATTGCCTATGTCTCCCATGTTTTTGTCTACATCAAATTATATTTTCACATTAACTTCAATGGGCCACATCACCATCTTATACATATGAGATATTTAGAATACATATAAAAATGCTCATTTTCAACATTTTTATACGCTAATCGTATTATGAGTTTAATTTTAATGTACTAAAATAAAATAATAAATTTAAAAATTAATTACTTTTAATGATATAGTAATAATTGATTGGATATATATGTAAAATTCTTTTATATTTATGAAAATTAAATTCTTATATTACATATATATATATATATATATAGACACACAGAATAGTATTATCATTGTGCTCTATTATAAAAAATCTCAAATTCGAGTCTTATCTAAAAAAATATTAACTATAGCTGAGTATCTATGCTCTTATTTTATATATGGTTGAGTAGTAGTGTACTGATATAGTTAAAATTAGAGCAGATAAATTTAATACTTGACTAATATACTATACTGATGGTACACTAAATAATTGTTTGGTAATTAATTTTTAATCAATGAGACATTACATACTAATATTTTTCTTGTACTTATATTAACATGCATTAGTCAATTTTTCATTCTTTTCCTTTCATTAAACATTCAGTACATATAATATACAATACAAAAATATTTCTTCCTCTCGTATTTATATGAATTTAAAATGTATTAATCATATAAAATGTTTAATGCAATTATTTAATTATATTTTTTTAATAAGTATCTACACGCTCAATATAAAAAAATAGTTATTTTACTTAATACATAGCTACCAAATTTTAATTGTGAAATGTATGTAAGAAATTAGCTATATATAAATCTGATGATTTACCAAATTCTGAGCAAATTTTTCTTTGCTTATTATTAATATTTTCCATGCACTAATTAGCTTAGTAAAACAATCAAATATATTAATGTACATGAGTTGGAGACTTGGAGGATGAGGCAGCTGTATGTGTGAGGGTGCCAGTGAATTAATAAAGAAGAAACTTTAGGGTAATTCAGAGACAAGAAGTACCATCCATATATTCTTGGTTACCTAAAGAACATATATAACAAACAACGAAATAACTCACATGCAAAAAACATGAACTCTATTAAAGATATTTTGCTCGCTTCCCATTTATTTTCAGCATTGTTAATAATTACCATTTATTTTCGGTGAAATAGTAAATGAACAAAGATTGAAAAAAGAAAAACTAAAATTTGCCCTAATTAATTGACCCCATTTTTTCATTTCAAAATATCATATATAATAATTATTAATGTGTTTTTTTCTATCGGTTTAAACTTAACGATCGAGAGATCTCAATCTAGAATTCGATCTTCATTGAACTCCAGAAAAAGAAAGAGGCTATATAGAAAAAGTTAGCGAGAGAGCATTTATTATTCATGTACCTTACTAAAATTGAAAGGTTATCCAACAAAACAGATGATATGATGAAGATGTACCGTGATTGCAGCATGCATATGTTTAGATTTTGGTTGGTTAGGCAGTCTCTAATTGCTTTTGTGGTCCAAACTTGTAATAACCATATCCATATGTAACATTATTATTATTATTATTCATGCGTGCGAGCTGAGAGCATAGTACGTGTTTAATTATCATATACCACTCTGAACTGTCTTTACTCTTTGCAGCTCAGAATTCACAAAAGCTGCGCTATAACCCGCGTGCAAATTTATAATATTTATGTGGAATCCGAATATATAGAAACCAATTCAATCATCAAAAGAATACAATCATGCATTACTCTACCTAGTTTTTTTTATTATTTATTTATTTTTTTTTTTTTTATAGCATCCCCAAACCCGACAAATCGAAGACTAATCCACCGTGGATCTCAATTCTATTTAAAAATTTACCGCTAGCCAATGAATTGCTACATGCACAAGGCGAGATTCGAACTCCCGACACTTGTTTAAGCAGATTAGTGCGCTGACTACTAGACCAACCCAAGTTAGTTTATTGAACATGCACTTTAGCTCTTTACATCATTAATTATTAATCCTTTCTTTCTAGCTGATCCTAATAATCAATGCGGTAATTAAACTGTTTCTATAGGAAAATCATCGCACGCACGCACCTTACTCACTAGTAAACAATAATACCAGCAGAAAGATTTTAATATAACTAGATTCTATATATATTATGGTATCTCATAATGTAATGTAACAGCTTTTTTTTTTTTCCTGCTATGACGTTAATAAACTAAAGTTAGGAATAATTACTCTTTCAGAGTACTTAGAGATGGGAATGAACATAGTTTTACAAGTAGCTCCAAGTTTAAACGAGATATATATGTAGGCAACATTAATTACTAAATGGTAAATTATTAAAACGTAATTTTACTTCTGCATACATACAAAATATGAACAAAAGATAAATACAAAAAGAAAAAAAATACTATTTATATATTTAAAATCAACCACTAAAATTAGTTTTTAACTCGAAATTTATCATAATTAATTTAACATCTATAATTTAATATAGATAACATATGTAATTATATATTTATAAAATTTAGTATTATACATTTATTCAATAGTAATTTATAAATGAAAATAAAAGTCAAAATAAAAAATTATGACTATCTATAGCTATTAAATTGTCACTACCAAACTTTTCCCAACAAATATACGTAAGCAAATTATATTTAAAGCATGAGTTAATTAGCGTGTAAATCTATTTTAGCCATACCCTAAAATTTGTACTTTATTTGGGAATAGGGATAAAGGATCAAGTTGTTGATAGATCGTTTTCTCATAAATTAAAGTAGTCTCTTAATATTAATTCAATGATGAACTAATTTAAGTCGCGGAAGGTTGCAGCAAAACAATAATACACTCTTATGATTCACTTCACTAATTATTTCTTTCATGGTAAATTCATATTTGCCATTAATTTTTCTCTCAATTTGTTGTATGCGATTCCCATCTTAGTTTCTTAAGACAAAAGCGATGAATAAAATTACAAATTGATGGCTGCTTAAAGTAACGTTAAATATATAAATATCTATATTTATTTGCTCATTCTAATACTTTAAATTTTTTAGAAAAAATAATTTCATAACATAATAACAGACACTCCTCTGTATGAAAAGAAAAATCCAGGACTCAATATTGATTATTGTTTCACTCTGAGAAATAAAAAATAGCTTAAATTCAACAGAAAGCACATGGAACTCTACATGTTAATTAACGAGCCCCATTAATTAATCAGATCCCTCTTTAACCCAAAAAAAAAAAACAAGAATCAACCACAGTTGAATAATAATAATACTAAAATCAGTCACTAGTGTATAATATATATTAAAATGTAAAATACATACTAAAAATAAGTTAAACTATATATGTATTTTGTTTTAATATGTATTATACATAGTGATTGATTTTAGTGTTTAATTTTGGTGTGTAAATAAAACATAAATCCAAAAAAAGTAGTTTAATTTGAGAAGGTAAGTATCCATGTGTGTGATGAAAGAAAGAAAGAAAGAAAGTAGGTAGCTGCTACCTGGTTGGTGCAGCGTTGACTAATTCCTTTCTTCTGTGGAAGTTTCTATGGCAGCCACAAGCGGCACAGGTAAGAGCACCACTGGTCCCTTCAGCGGAGCTAGCCATGAACTCTCTGCAACCGTCCAAAGCATAGCCTCCGCTGTTTGCAGCGTGATTCTTGAGGCACTCTGCGTACCTAACAACATTATTATTATTGGAAGACGGAGGAGGAGGAGAAGGAGAACCACCGCTGTTGCCATACCCAGAATCTACTCTTCTAAGCATCACCACTTGCCGCTTTTTCATTGCATCAACAAATTGAATTGAATTAATAGCTTATTGTGTTTCTATTTTAGGGTTGGGCTTAAAAAGAATAGATGAGAGGTGGTGGTGGTGGTGGGTGATTATTGGGGATAACCCTAACCCTAGAAAGAAAGAAAGAAAGATAGGTAGCTTTATTTGTAGATCTCTTATTAAGGAGTAGGAGGAGGAGGGGTAAAGGGGTTAACTACTCTAAAGTTGAAAGTTGAAAGCACTGGCTGAGATTCAGAGATGAAAATATTGGATCTTATATAATTCTAATTAAATTCTTTATGTATATATCAAGAAGCAGCCATGTTTTCGTGCTCATATATTTCGACACGAGCAACCAAATACTGTGCTGCTACCTTTATCACTTTATGCCGTTGCTTACTCACCCAGAATACATTTCTTTTCTTTTTAACATTTTTTTTAAACAAAAAATAAATTCCAATAATGATTGTTATGTTACTTGAGTGAAACTATGATGTACTGCAAGTAACTTTGACCTTGGAGGAGTTCGACGTGAACACCTCCTTCGTATACAGCGATTTTGAATTTTGAATTAGATATTTAAGTATCTCAAATCATTTATGATAAAAAATATGATTAAGTATAATATTAACTAATAGAGTTTTTTTTTTTTTTTCTCTTTTACAGATGACTTCTCTCTTTCTCTCTCTTACATACAATTTTTACAAAATTGTTTTATTATTATCCTCAATTTTAGTCTCATTTTAAAAGCCCGACAATAACAATTTTAAAATTTAATATTATAAATTTAATTAACTTAATTATAAAACAGCAGTTGTCTATTCTAATATAATAATTTTTTTCATTTAAAAAAAAAATCTAAACTCAATATTATATATAGGATGGATAGAAAAATTCATTATGTAGTATTTGATTAGTCCGATCTTAGTAGGGTTCGACTTACTTAATTTGACTCATTGTGTACGTCATCTTCAAAAAGAGAACTACTTGTAGCCCACAAAACACTTATGCTCAACATCCTAGTTTTTTATGAATAAATAAGACTATAAATAATGTTTATATGAAATAAGTATTGAATATATATTTTCTGAAAGAAGCTAGAATTTTCCTCAAGGGTGATAAGACTAGTCTACTAGGAATCTTCCAACCAAAAAGAAAAGAAATTTTATCTTAATGTTCTTCATCATATGAGGAAAAAAGTAATATTTTATTAGAAGAGGCCAATACTGATGAAGGCAAATTAAAAAACATAATGGTTTGGTTTTTTAATAGCGAGAAATAATGGAATTGCACAAAGATGACCATGTATATGTGTGTGATTTCTTTATTGAATTGAAAAGGAAAAAAAAAGTAATTAATATTAATAAGTAAAGGGGCAAATGTATGAGTGAGTATACAGCTATGTGGCTCCCTCAGATTGAGAAACGGACAACACTTAAAATGGGAAGTGAAGGAGGGAATGCTTGTCCTTATAGCCCCTCCTATTGTCTTCCAGAATTGATAGCTCACCTATCTGTCCCAAATGGAGAATGAAATGTTCACAAAAATTACATGCAAATTTGAAATAACCATATACAAAGTTTCAATTTGGTGAGAATATTTTATACAGTTGTTTAATTATATCTGTTTGTTATATTACGATTCACATGG
>JASCZI010272429.1:6798-21055 GCA_036250425.1 Stylosanthes scabra | reverse complement strand
AGGCAAAGCAAGTACTTAAATTGTTTTATGCTTTAGATTGATGTAATGCTTATATGATAACTCAATAAGAGATCTTCTGTGGTTATAATGAGTGCTTTGATTGATTAATTAGAAGTGAATTTCCTTTTGAGAAATCTTCTAGAGAGCTTATTATGTGACTTCTTCATGAATGTTAAGAAATACTTCAATCAGTGGAATAAGAGAAAAGGAGGGGAAGCAAATTCAATGAAATAACTTAAGGCTTTGAGCATCAATAACTGGGAAGAAAATGGAAAGAAAAACAAAAACACAAAGAATTCTCCCATGTTATATGCTTGTGGTGCAATTGTTCAAGGAAGAGGCTTGGGTAAGTAACTCCGAGGAGTGCTTTAACACTTGATAACTTGAGCCAACTGGTTCGGGATTATCGATTGAACACCTACTCTAAAGAGCCGTCTTGTAATAGAGCATTTAAAGTCAAGAAAAACCCCTAATTGAAAGGAACAATAAGAACTGATTGAAGAGGAAGTAAATGAAATGAAGAAGAAGATGCATAAGAACCCTTAAGAGAGAGGACTTGAGGAAATCATCTTTTGAAAGATTAGTTGAAGTATGAGAGGAGTACCATGAGGCAATCTTAAAAGGTTCTCAGTAGAGCAAGAGAAATTGAACCTTAAAACATATTTTAATTCTTGCTTTGCTTGAGGACAAGCAAAAGATTAAGTTTGGTGTTATGATGCGTATGCATCTTGGGTTGTTTTTAGCTTCAATTTCTCTTAAATATTGTGATAATCTTTGTGAATTATTGTCAGTAATTGATCAATCAAACAAACTTGATGTTCTTTGAGTTGTGTTTGTGTTTTTAGATGATTCACTAAGAGTTTTAGGTGATTAAAGACCAATTGAGAGAGATTGAAGAAAGGAGAATGAAGCAGAGAAGAAATAAAGAAAATTGGCTAAGTGTCATTGCCCACGTATAACGTGGATCATACGTGGGAATTAAAAGCCAAAAGCCCAAAATGGGCAGTAGCTACACGTTATACGTGAGCTCCCCACGTCATACGTGGGAATTAAAGCTTCAAATTGCCAAAATTTGGCAGAGAGCACACGTTGTACGTGGCTCCTCACGTCATACATGAGCCATTGAGCGTCCAAGAAGCATTTTTGAGACAGAATCCACACGTTATACGTGGAGGCTTGGCGTTATACGTGGGGAAGCAATTGAAAGAAGCAGTGTTGAGGCAGAGGCACCACGTATAACGTGGCATAGTGACGTTATACGTGGGAGCTGAGAGGCAAGCAACGTCAGTTTATCCATTCCAATCCAATCCAACTTGTTATGCCTCAATCACATTCATTAATCAAGGGCTTAATTGGAAGATCACAAGATATGATTGATTGAAGATTCAAGAAAAGAAGATAAGGACTTGTAACCATAAGAGATAAGATTAGGATTAGATTAGGATTAGATTAGATTTGAATTTGATTTGATTTGTAAATTAGTTTTAGATTAGTTTTAGGAATATAAAAAGAGAGTTTTCTCTCATCACGGAGGAACTTAGTTAGACACGTTACTTTACTTCAATTTTAGGTTTTAGTTTTTATCATGCAAGGCTAAACTACTCCATTGTTAAGGGTGAGGAGCTTTGTTCACCCAGCATGAGGTAGTCACTATGTACATTCGTTTATTAATTCATTGAGGTATTTTCAATTATCTTCTAAGTATGATTTAATTTTCCATTCTTCATCCCAATGGTTTAGAATCACCGAGAGGTGTTCTCTACTTGTCTAGGGCTAGATTAATAAGATCGAGAGGTCTATTGATTTATGCTAGCTGGAAATTAGATCACATAATGATTAGGTCTAACTAGAGATAGTCAAGCTAATTGTTATGCAACTAAAATTCTGTGGGTTAAAATTGGATCAGAACTAGTTTGGATATAGTGACATGTAATCTAATCTAGGATCACTTTTCAGACTCATAAAAGTTAGAATCGGATTTAGATCTTCATCTAGTTATTTGATTGATTGACTAAGAAATTAGCTTTTGATTAGGTAATTAGAAACTGAGTCACTAAGAGATTAGGGTTTAGTTACACTAGATTGTTGTGCTTGATAACTGAGAACCTAGAATTGATATTCGAATGTATGCATTGGCCCTCAAGGGAAAAACATCTCCGAAGCTCTTAACATTCCATTCCACTGATTAATTCACAAGTAATATTTCTGCACTCTGTTCTTATTTGCTTTCTTATTTTCGAATCATACATCATCACACGCTCAAGGTTTTATTCGAATCTGCTTAATTTAATTAAGGGATAGTATTGCTTGGTCCTTTATTCCTCATGGGAACGATACCCACTTCACCGTGGTATTACTTGTGCGATTCGGTATACTTGCCGTTTATCACCATCACTTAGTAGCTGAATTTTTGTGTCCAAATAACACTTTTTAATAGAAAAATGCAAATTATTAATAGTAGTTCCCAAAGAAAACATTACTGCAACTAGAAGAATGTTAAAGAAGATTAAAAAAAAAGAACTCATGGAGGGTAGAAAAAGCAAAGAGAGTCTGAGAGAAATAGAATTGAAATTGTGAAATGAGGAAAGAAAATTATAATTAATTGTATATTACATCTCCAGAGTTTATTTTGATTTGGATCTAATGGACATTAATATTATTATTTCAGTAATACTATTTGAACAAGTAAAATCACAACCAAGTCCAAACCAAGTTAACAAAACTCATTCTTATTATAATGTGTATACACATGCACACTTCTTTCCAAATCACGCCGCTAATTTTGTTGCTTATTCCTCTTCCTCCTCCTACGTCACCACTGTTGTCCTCCTCCTTCTCCTTCGTCGCTGCCCTCATCGTTATCATTATCTTCATCATCATTGTCATCGTCATCGTCATCGTCATCGTCGCTATCATCATCATCATTTTCTTCCTCCTCCTCATCTTCCTCCGTTGTCTTCGACATTATCATCATCATCATTATCATCGTTGTTGTCTTCTTATTGAATAGGAACTTACATTCCCTGTACTGTAAAATCAATCGAAATTCTTTGGTAAACTGAACCGAAATATAAATGTAAAATGAATCGAAATATATTTCATCCTCAGCACAAATATCATCACATGAAAAATGAAAACGGAACCGAAATATATTGGTAAATTGAACTGAAATATAATAGCAAACCAGAATTTTTCTATTATATTTTGGTTCAGTTTATCAATATATTTATGTTTGATTTACAATACAGAAAATGCAAGTTCCTATTCAATAAGAAGAAGATGATGAGGTTGAGAAAAAGAAGAAAAAGAAGACGACAATGATGATGATGATGGTGACGACGACGACGATGACGAAGAAGAAGACAACAGCGACGATGAAGATGGAGACAAGAACGAGGATGACAAAGAAGAAGAAGAAGAAGAAGAAGAGTGGATGCTAGTGAGAGAGGCGTAAAGAAGAAGAATGAGGAGTAGGAAGATGAGGAGGAGGATGCAAGAAGGACAAAGAAGATGAACAAATGCATGCATGAAATAAATTTGATTCATTGGACCTGGTTGCTTAAATCCCTTGTTCAACTAGAATTATTGTATTTTTCAATAAATTAACAAAAATAATAATATTAATAATTTTTTAATGTATTAAAAAAGTATTTTTTACTTTTAAACATCTATATTAAATAATTGCAATCTAATGTTTATTTCAATATTTTGTACAATAAAAATTGTTAATTTTAGAAATAGTGAATATAAAATAAATATAACAGTTAAATAAATATAAAAATGATATTAAAAGGGGTAATGTTAGGGAACCAACGTTAGGGGACCAATAGGGAGCTAATAAGTATAATTAGGAAAATAGTGGGTGGTAAAAGAGGAGAGAGAAAAGAAGGAAAAATGATATTGGCTCCCTATTGTCTCCCTAATATTGGCTCTCAAGACTTTCTCTATTTAATAAAATACTTTAGACCATATATATTAATTAAAAAATATAATATAATTTTATATAATATATATATTAAAAAAACATAATACGTAATGAAAGTTAGCTTGACTAACTAGTAGCCAAGTTAGAACAAAAATCTGCACGTTGATGTGACATTTTGAAAAAAGAATTTTCAAACAGTGACGATCTAAAAGCCTAAAAAATACTCACAACAATATAAATCAAACTCTCTCTCGTGATAATTTTTATTTTAAAATTAGAAAAATATTTTAGATGATAGATATTTGGAATAAGTATTATTTTTGTCCTCAATGTTTAGCTAAAAATCAAAATCATCCTTATTAAAAAAAATTTACAAAAAAATCCATCCTTAAATTTAATTTTATTTTAAAATCATCCTTTATTTTGAAAAAGATAAAAATGCTCTTATTACCACCCTCTATCAAATCCTCCACCACTATTGTTTTCCCTTTTATATGTGGTCATATATATGGTCACCAACCACCAGTATAACATATTCTTTTTCTTAATCCAACAACTTCAAATTCAACAACAAAGAAATAAATTATTCATATTTTTCATAACGATGTCATTTTGATTTTAGGAGATGAGATTGTATTCATGACAGCCTTCGTTACAATAACTTGAGATCCGTTACATAGAAGCATTTTCCGTAACAAGCTGGTTAGTCAAATTAATGGAAGAACTTTAATATTTTATTTTCTTGAAAGGTGAGGGTTACTCAAATATATCTTAATGGTTGGATTGCATTTTTACAACTTTAAAATTGTCAGGGATACAGATTTTTTTTTTTTAAACATTTTTTAACATAGAAAAAAAGAATATAGTCACCAAACTTTCAAAGTAAAGCTATTGATTATCAGATTTCACGGTGGATCCAAAACTTTCAATGGTTTTTAGGTGGACTCAACTCAATGGTTAGATATATATAACATAATGTAGAACCATTGTACAAAGTCTACGACTATAAGCATTAGATTTGTCCATGTTAGATATTAATTCCAAAACGTTAAATAAAATATAAGCATGATTAAAGAAAACAATTGGAAAGACACCAAAAAAAAAGAAAAAAGAAATAAAACAATTGGAATCTCGGATATTAATTTCAAAACGTTAATTAAACATGCATACACATATAATAATTTTAAGTATTTATTTATTTTGTACAATTAAATTCAACTAAATTATTTATTCTATTCAATAGAAATTTATTTTAATATCAAATAGAAATGAGTTATGCTATGTGTACACCATTTTCAGCCACTATTTTCAGCCATCGTATTTTATACGGTATACCATTACAAATTTTTGAAAATTAAAAAATCATGCCCACTCCACACAACACGCGCAGTAATCTCAGTCTTTTTCTTTCCTCGTCACGCCACACAACTGAAGGTTTTGTTGTAGCCCATAGTGGAACTCATTTTTATTAGGATTTTCTCCCTCATCAAGTTCATTGTACTGCACACACTCCGTAGATGCTCTTAGCTTGTGGGGAACCACATGCATTGTCTTCAACATTTTAATGTATATTTTGTTCCTAGTGTTTGATTATATTATAGATATTAAATTATAATATGCATTGGGTTTGATTATAATTTGATTTTTAAAATTTGATTTGAATTTTTGAATTTATTATTATACTTAACATGTTTGATTATAATCATGTTTTGAAGTATGATTTGAATCAAGTTTGATTATACTTTAATTTTTAATTTTGATTTAAATTTTTAAACTTAATTATAATATTGATTATAACAAAATTTTAAAGTATAATTTGGATTATGTTTGATTATAATATAATTTTTGGATTTTGATTAAGATGTTTTAGTTTGATTATAATTAAATTTTAAAATATAATTTAAAGCGTGTTTGATTATAATAAATAAATATAAAACATAATTTTTTTTTAATAATTTCTTTTATACTTTTAAGAATAATATTTTTATAACTTTTGAATTTGGAGTGTTGTTCTTTGTAATGAACTATTTTTATAATTTGTTTTGTATATTACAGTATTACACTATTTTTATTTGTATAAGATTTCCATGCGTTGATAATTGTCAACTAATGAATGGATAATAATTTTGGAGATTCTTTATAAATTTTATCATTCTATCATAAATTTATTTATTTTATCGTACTTTATTTTCCTTCAAGTCAGTGTTAATAATACAATGAAGTTGTATTATAACTTCTTCAATACAATAATAATATGAGAAGCAGGGTGGATCACTAGTCACGGACATGCATTTAAAACAGGGTGTATTTAAAACAGGGGCGCGTGATAATTAAAATGAGTGAATGGTATGTATTTAAGTTTTATACGTATAAAAGTATAAAAATGCTTAGTGGCTGATTTTGGTGTACAAATAGAATTATTGAATAGGAATTTATTTTGATATTATTTTTTTTTGTGTTATTTAACTCTAAAATATCTTTTATTTAAGGAATAAATAAATAATTTAATTGAATATAATTGATGGTACGAATAACATTACTAATAAACATGAGCAGAAGGAGAAGTGCACTAAAGAAAGTTGTGGAATAATCTTGAATCTAGAAATTAAATTGCACAAATAAGGAAAAAAAAAAGCACACATATTCCTGGAATTATACAATAGTGTACAAGAATAGAAAAACTATCATAATATTCCCCCATATGAACCTTGTCGCAGTTTAAAATTAAACTCTTATTTTATTACAAAATTAAAATTAAAGATGATGGGGAAGTAATTATGGTAATGGGATATAGAGTGGATTATTATTATTATTGTTATTAGAGTGAAGCCAAGAAGGCATTGTTCCACTCACGACATGGTAAATGGCGTATCCCATAACTTCAAAAATCTCAGATGCATATCTGAACATTATCGGCCGCAGAAACACTCCCCACAGTCCCACAACGGCCATCACCACCTCTGCTCCAAAACCCATCTCTCTTTGGTCTCACTGCAATAAACACGCTGAAAATCTGACGGCCAAATCGACCGCGTGGGGGCGGTCTATGATTT
The DNA here is from genome assembly GCA_036250425.1 of Stylosanthes scabra. Classification (NCBI taxonomy): domain Eukaryota; kingdom Viridiplantae; phylum Streptophyta; class Magnoliopsida; order Fabales; family Fabaceae; genus Stylosanthes; species Stylosanthes scabra. The sequence continues at coordinate 14,077 of JASCZI010272429.1, read as the reverse complement.
TATGGATTTCTTCTTGCTCTCAAATATGTAAGCTTCTTCACCTTCTTCTTTTGAAAAAAGTCTCATCCCATCGTTACTTTCCCTGTAAATAAAGTAATGATTGGTAAGTGAAACTGTATGTGGCATGTTTGATTAAACACTGTTTCTAAAGGTGGGATCTTATTAATTCTATCTTGAGCTTTAGTTCTTATCATTGATTTTATTTCTTGTCCATGTTCCTTCGTTCCACAACTAACAGTCTTCGTCTGAACAGTAGGCCTAATACATAATTACAATTACTACTATAATAAGAATAGTAAGTTCAAGTTACGGTAACGTATCAGCCCTCTCTACCTAAAGTAACCACTAACCAATACGATTATACGAATAGTCTCCTTACAAAGATATTTATTGCTGACGAAAATCGAAACAAAAGTAAGTAAACTAACTTTCAAATTCTCATCATGTGCTTCTTTCGTAAATTTTTCTATACATTCTTTTATTTGGCAGATATTATTCATATAACTAAAAAAAGAGTAAATTAAATAACTCATGTAAGTAAAATACATAATTACATAATTACATAAATAAATAAGCCATACTATGTATAACCGGAAGGACTAAGCTTATAAACGACTTTGTCAATTTATCCGACCAAAGAGTTAGAATCTTTATTAATAACAAAATGAGAAGTGAAATTAGTATTTTAGGATCCACGTTTTTTTAAACTTGGCGGTTCAAATTAAGATTGCCTTCACACAATTGCAAAAGAAAAAAAAGAAATGGCATCAACGCTTAAAAGGCTTAGACCTCAATAAGCGTAGAAATATGTTAAATTAAGGGAAAAATACTCTTTATGCCATAAAAGTTTTGTGTGAAAATCAATTTTGTTAGGAACATTTTTTTTTCTCTCAAAATTGCCACAAAGGTTTGAATTTTTTATTAAAAAAACGCATTAACTACTTTGCCCCTGAATTTTACTGTCATCACTATGTTACAAACACTTTTTTCCTTCTGCATATCTCTCGAAACCTCATCAACGGTTTTCTTGCTAAGTTTATCTCCAACCCCACCTCCACTGCCAAATCCAGCACCTCCGCCACCCCCAAAACCACCACCGCCTCCAAAGCCACCACCACCACCAAAGTCGCCACCACCACCTTTGCCAAACCCTCAACCAGCTCCAAACCCTCCTCCTCCACCTACACCACCACCAATCCCACTGCCACCTACCCATTTTTTTCTTCTACTGGAACTCCCAAGCAAAACCAACCTAACAAAAATCCCTAGACACTTCCAACCAAACAAAAATTTGTGACCCACAGAGCCTCCGGCATGACCAGATCACACAGATCACGGTGGTGATGAACGTGGGTTCTTGGAAGAGCGAATCCCTATGCTTCAATCCCTAGCGACGACGTACTCCTTGTCGAGACTGGCGTACTCCTTCTATTTCAATCTCGGAATAACGTGGGTTCCCGCAACCTCAGCTCTTCCTCCGATGACAGCATCACCATTCTCCCCCAACCGTCGAGCAGCCTCAACCTTCGCTTCCTCCCCGCCCAAACCACATAAAAACTGAGACCTCTCCTTTCATTCTCTTCCTTTCGATGCCCCCACACACTCTCTCTGTTTCTTTCTTCCTTTCATTCCTTTGCTTTTCTTCGTTTTTTTTTTCATTTGGCATTTAGGAATTTCAGAAATAATAATAATAATAATAATAATAATAATAATAATAATAATAATAAATAAATAAATAAATAAATAAAGTAATTGGTATAGTGGGGGAGGAATGATGTAGAAGAAATTGAAATTAAAGGATGAGAAGGATGACGAGATGATGAAGAAGATAGAAGGGTAAAATTGTACAAAAGGGTTATTTTAAAGAAAAATAAAACCTTTGTGGCAATTTTGAGAGAAAAATGTTTGTGGCAAAATTGATTTTCACACCAAACCTTTATGGCTTAAATAGTATTTTTCCCTTAAATTAATCTGTAGGTCCATATAGTTTCATCAAATTTTTAATTAGGTCCCTATACTTTTTTTTTTTCTTTCAATTAGGTCCCTATACAAAATCAAAATTTTCAATTAGGTCCTCATTAATGATAGGCGTCACAAACAAGTTTAGTTCGAGATTCCCTTGCGTTCGTGAAAACGAGAGAAAGATCGTCGTAGCGGTTTTAAGCTCCAGAGCTACTGCGGGGGCGCGCCAGGAAAATTGGGGGCCCAAACGCTTGGAAATGGGCTCGCGCGGGCGCAACATCAGGGGCGTACGAGCGCGCGACCCTTCCAGAATATCTCTCGAAAGCACCAAGGGCTGGGGAGCGGACGCGCCAGAGCCATCGCGCAGATGCGTGAGATGTGCGGGCGCGCCATGAGGAGGGCGCGGTGGCGCCAAATGACTTGGTGGCTTCGGCTGAATCTGGCCAATCCCATCGTGCCTCATGGCGCGTCAGCGCCAATCGTGCGCTCGCGCCATGAAGAGGGCGCGGCGGCGTGAAAGTTCCAGTAGCTAAAGAAAATGGCATTCTCAGGTCTATCTAGAACTTGAGATGGTTGAGGGTTGTGAGTGGGTTGAGTCATCATCTTTTGGGTAGCTTTTGACCTTCTTTTAGCTCTCTTAACATGCTAGCAATGTCTGTCAAGGATTTGACCAATACTGTCGATTCCGAAGGTGTAATCTCGTATACTCCTTTGGAATTGGTCGTAGCTCTGGTTCTGAAACACTAATTATTGTCGGCTACAGACTCTATTAACTCCCAAGCTTCTTCAGAAGTTTTGTTCATGAGGGTGCCTCCAGCTGACGCATTAATCATCGCTTTGTCAGTTGGAGTTAGCCCCTCAAAGAAGTAGTTAATCAGCAGTAGGTCGGAAATGGCATAGTGAGGACAAGGCGTCAACAGCTTCTGGAAGCGCTCATAATACTCAAATAGTGTCTCTCCGTGCAATTGAGTTATACTTGAGATCACTTTCCGGATGGCATTGGTCTTCGGTGGAGGAAAGTACTTCTCCAAAAATCTTCGTTTAAAGGCAGACCAATCGGCAGTAACTTTCCCCGGAAGAGAATGGTACCAGTCTTTAGCCCTGCCTTCCAAAGAGAAGGGGAAGGCAAAAGCTTTTACTGCACCCTCGTCTCCTCCGGTTCTCCGAGTAGAAGCACAGATGACGTCAAAGTCTTTAAGATGCTTGATGGGATCTTCTCCCGGCATGCCATGGAATCTCGACAAAAGATTAATCAACCCCCAGTCTTGAGTTCAAAATTCTCGTTTAACTCTGGGTACCGGACTGGTTGATTTTCAAGGGCCATGCTAGCACCGCCCATTTGCTGTAATGCGACTCTAGGAGGTTCAGCCATAGTGTGGGTACCTGCGTGAATAGGAGAAAAAGGTCTTTCAAATTCAAGATCAGAATCAGAGTCAGAAGATTAAACAGAAGTGTTCTCGGCTGCCAGATTTTCAGGTTCAGAATGTAAAGAATTCTCAAACTCAATCCGTCTCCGGACTTGCCTAGCACGCCTAAGCGTTGTTTCAATTTCAGAATCAAAATCTAGCAAGTCAGGGTGGGGATTAGATCTTAGCATCCACCAAGAAAATTAACAAAACAAAATAAAAATCTAAGAACTATCATATCTACATATTTACGAACAACCAAAATTGGGCGCATATATTCAACTCCACGGCAACGGCGCCATTTGATAGAACCGTTCTAGGCGTCACAAACAAGTTTAGTTCGGGATTCCCTTGCATTCGTGAGAACGAGAGAAAGATCGTCGTAGCGGAACCCAAACAAGTTATGAATGCGAGCTAAGAACGTTCTGTCAACAAAAAAAGATGTCACAAGAGCTTGTAACCAATATTCAAAATAACCGAGTACGAGACTCGGGTCGTTCTCTCTAGGAGTTGAATCGTGGTTCAATTTTGGTTGTGGAAATGATTGGGGTTGCAATTGTGTGTGTGTTAAGAGCAAAGAGCGAAAAGAGAATTGATGATAATAAAGGTGCTTGGTCTTGAGTTGAGGTATTGTGTGTCCCTATGAACACCACTAATCCCAATTATAGATGGTTGTCATGTAAGCCAGAAAACCACACTCTGTCAAGAGGTCGAGTGGGCGGAATTAACCCCATTCCGTAAGTCCTAGGCAACTCATCTAGTGCGAAGGTCCTAGGTCCTTGGAACTCGAATAATCCATCAAGTTCACCTCATTAAGGACTCACTCATCACTAGCGAAAGCCTAGCGTCAACGGAACAAGTTTAACCCGAGTCTTAATCCATCTTTGTCCTTAGGGATTAGTGGCTAAGATCATCTACACCTCAACCCATGACCAAAGCACAAGAACACTACTCCATAATTATAAGAAACAAAACATCAAAGACTTGGTGGGCACAAAAGAAAAGCATGATTATAACTATGAAATTAACAAGGCAAGATGATCAGTATAGCAAATCAACAAGAGGATCAACAATCAAAACCAATAAAAGCATGTAATGGCAATAGATCATGAAATAGAGCAAGAAATAAACTAAGCTTAATGAGCAAGAAAGATGTAAAGATGAACAAAATAGAAGAAGAAATTAGAATTGCATTAATCAAAGAGAACAAGTATCCACAAATCAAACACAAAACAAGTAATAAAAGAAGAGTTTGGTTGGTGATGGTGATTCTAGAGATGAAGAATATTAAAAGAAACTAAGAGAAAATGGGAGAATGGAATTCTTCCCAAAAACTCTCTAAACTACTCTAATTTACTAAGAAATGATCCTAATGGGAGAATGTGTCTTGTGTCTTCAGCTGTTCCCCCTCTATGTTGGTCGAATTGAGCTTGGGAAAGGGCTAGGCCTTGGCCTGGAAACGTGAATTTCCCATTTTAGCCTTCATTTAAGTGCATCTTGACGCTATGGCGTGGGCGCGCCACCTTTGTCGCGCGAGCGCGCGGTCTTCGTTGACTTCGCCGTTAAGAAATGGGGTGGCGCGGACGAGTTACATGGGTCGTGCGGGCGCGCCATCAACGGAAACTTCCTCTTTAAGAAAGGGGTGGCGCGGACGCGCGATCAGGGGCGTGCGGGCGCGCCATCAGGGCTGATTGGGCTTTTTGCCTTTTTGTCCATTCTCCTTGCTTTCCTTGTTCTTCCTAGCTTCCCTTGGGCTCTCCTTCTCCACATTGGGCCTAGAATTCACTAACAAACACATCAATACACAAAGTGGGATCATATTTCAATAATTATATGCACTTTGGAAACTATATTAACAATTAACCAATTAAGAGCACAATTAAGCAAGTGATGAAAAACCTTGGTCAATTATTAGTAAATAGGGAGAAAATATTGATGAGGTAACTCCTTTTTAGTGTAAAAACCAACGTTAAAAACCTCCTCATCACGCTCATCATGTAACTTAAATAGGGTTCATATGGTTTGTTATTATCTGTCTCTTTCACTTTCCAATTCATCTCCTTTCTCATCAAACATTCACAACAACACATGCAATATTAGTTTGGGGGAAGAGGTTTAGGAAGATTTTGATGCGTTTTTGAAGTTTAAACACATCCTTAATATAAAAAATTCATTATGGAATCATTATCACAAATTAAAATCTATTTAAGATTTTTCATTAATGATGCCTATATTATTCAAACCACCCGTTTCTCTCTGCATTAACTATTACATGAATATACTCTACTAAATCAGAAAACAAAAAATGGCAGAGATTTAAATTTAATAAGAGAAGAAAAAGAAAGTGAATTGCATTAATTTTGAGAACATGACATAGATGTAGACAATAATAGTTGGTCACTTGGTCATGCCATGTTTGAAACAGAGCTTAAAGCATCTTATTATTACAAAACCAATAGAGCATATAATATTGCATGATCCCAAAGTTTAGGGACTTAATTAGAAGAAAAAAATTATAGGGACTTAATTGAAAATTAAATAAACTATAGAGACGCACAGAGTAATTAAACCGTAGAAATATTGTGAGAGTACTTTGTATATAATAAAAAATCCTTAAAAAAAGCTTAACTTAAATTAATTCACATAAATAAGTAAATTTTGCAAGATTTCTCTTAACTATCCTAACAACTTTCAAAAGCTCAACTTTATACATTTTTCCTTCGATAGAGACCTTTAAAAAGTACTTACAACTTTGTCAACAAAACATGAAAATTAAAGAATCACTTTAATTTTACTTTGAATTTTTCTAACAAAGTTGGCCAATTATCCAATTTACTTAACTTTCATGTGAGATCCTTCCAAGTTCAAAAGCATTAATTTAGATACAAAATTATTTAGGAAAGTTCTTTGATATAGATAGAAAAAAATATCTACATATATATGTAAATAATATGTGTATGAATCACAACTTTAAGTTTGCTTTTGGGATGTGTGCAATGAAAAGATGATATAAGAAGATGATTTACGTTGCATCATTACTTTTCAAGTTTTCATTGGGATTATGCTTTTGTTAGAGAAATTAATTCAAAGCTTAATATTAACCGAGAGTTATATATTAAAAGCAAATAATTTTTTATTTATATTTTTATTTGAGCCTGCTAAGTGCTAACCAAACAAATAATTTTGTTGCCTTCAATATGTTTTTTGCAAAACGTTGAACTTTTCTGTGTTAAATTGTTTTTAAGGTAAGGTCAAGTTTAAATTATTTTAATTTTGTATTGCACGAAAAATTAAGAAAAAAACTAGAATTGTCAGCCTTGGTGTAACACCCCAATATCACCCAATCAAGACGTGTATATAATTGGTCAATATTGAAGCGCTACGGACAACAGACAACTACTCAGAGTACTAAATCCGAAAACCATAGAAGTTTCGAATCGTATATAGTTGTAAAATTATCTACATTGTATAAAATAGAGCCATAACCATTCTAACTACACAATTCATCTTTATGAAAATACATATATATACATAGGTACACAATTGGTTCGACGTCTTACAACAGAACCTGCGAAACTTATGTTTGATACTAGCTACACAACTCTATCTTATATAACACGAGACATTCCTAGCTCTCTGTGATACACAGCGGAATACTCAATCTCTGGAGAAACTAAACACTTCAGATTCTTCAAGATTACTTCGCCAACTTTCCAAGCTTGAACCTGTACCTGAAAAGTCTGATAATATACGGAATGAGAATCCCTAACCCATGGATTCTCAGTACGGATAAAGCGCCAACCCTACAGTATTTATCCTAGCAGAACTACGCGAGGCATTCCTACTTATCTCTCATTTAGCCGAGTTAGATTATTTATACCTGATTTACTAGAACTAATAAGCTACCAGTC
>JASCZI010272426.1:1177-11791 GCA_036250425.1 Stylosanthes scabra | reverse complement strand
AAGGTTCACAATCATGGTTATTCACAAGCAATTATGTGGTTTTATGTTGATAAACCCATCAAATATAACACATATTTTATCATGAAATACGGGTTCATCAATAAGCTTTGAAAGCAAGCAACAAGACAAGAAGACGATTCCGCAAGCCTTAAAGATGGTTTAGTATCTTAGGACTTAGCTAACGTCTTGTCAAGAACCAAAATTTTTTATCTCTCACACATACACAATTGAAAATGTTTTATAGAAAATGTTTTATGAAAACAATAGCCGTAAATGTTTTATAACTAGTTTTGTGTAAAACAATTGGTTTAAGGCTTAGTGTATGATGAACCCATATTTCATGATATATGTGTTATATTTGATGGGTTTATCGATCTAAATCCGCATAATTGCTTGTGAATAACCATGTTTATGAACCTTTGTTATATTTGTTTTAGTTGAGAAATACATGCTAAATTAGCCTTAAATTGAGTAGAATTTAAATAATTTCATCCCACTTGGTGCCTTGATATGTTTGTTAGTATATTTCAGGGCTTTAGGGATTGAAAAATGCATGGGAAAGGCTAAGGAAGGCATTGGAAGCAAAGGATTCATGAAGTGAAGCAAAAAGGGAGGATTCTGGATTTTGTAAGTTGCTAGTGAAATTGCTAGCGAGGTTGCGCACGCAACACTGGAACAGAGAGCAATTTTGATTCTGTCCAGACCAGGTTGCGCACGCAACTTCCAAAGTTGCGCACGCAACTTCTTCCCCTGCAGCCTTCTTCGAGCTTTCTGGAACGCAACTTTGAAGCCAGAATTGGAATTTCACATTTTCGGGCCAAGGCCTAGCCTCTTTGAAGCCCAATTCGACTTATATGGGGGGAGAACAGCTGAAGCACATGGCATATACACACCATACTTTCACCATTCTCACAATTAGGATAAGTTGTAGTTTTTAGATAGTTTAGAGAGTTTTGGGGATTGTTCTTCATACCTCTCATTTTCTCTCTTAGGTTCTTTATTTTCTTCCTCCATTTTCAGCCATTACCAGCCAAACTTCTAGTTAATTATAGTGTTTAATTACTTGTTAATTGCTACTCTTGCTTTATTAATATAATCTCTACTTGTTCTTCACCTCTTTACCAATTCTTGCTTTTATGTTCTTGTTATCTTGCTTTTATCTTGCTGAAATTTATGATCTATTGCCATTTACTTGCTTTGCTAGTGATAATTGTTGATTCTCTTGCTCTTTTACTTCATTGATCATCTTTATTTGCTTATTTCCATAGCTATTCATCATGTCTCTTTACTATGCCTGCCAAGTTTTTGATATTTTGTTTCTTATAAATATGGAGTAGTGTTCTTGTGTTTTGGTCATGGGTTGAAGTGTAGATGATCTTAGCCACTAATCCCTAAGGAAAAGAATGGGTTAAGGCCGGGGTTAAAACGATATCCTGTTTTTAAAATTAAGGAATTCCTTTACAACGATATCCTGTTTTTAAAATTAAGGAATTCCGAACCAGTCGCGGGAGCAGCCGCAGGGCACACGTCAAAATGGCGCCATTGCCGGGGAATTGAAAACATGTGCGCTTGTTTCTGGTTGTTTGTGAGTATGTTCATAGTGTGAATATGGTAGTCTCTTAGATTTTTAGGATTTTTAATTTGGTAGTTTATTCATCATGTCCATTTTTGAATTGTTTGTTGATGCTAAGGTCTAATTCGAACCCCAACTTACTAGTTTTTGACCCTGAAATTGAAAGAACTCTTAGGCGAGCAAGGCAAGTTAGGCATAGACTCGAGTTTGAGAACAACTTGCGTTCTCAAACCAAAAACCTGACATCCGAAAACAATTCCATATACTCATCTGATTCTGAGTTTGACTGTGATATACCTTCTTCTTCTGATACAGGTACCTCCACCATGGGAGACCTTCCTAGGATTACCTTGAAACAAATGGGCGGAGCAAGTATGGCTCTGGAAAATCAGCCTGTTTGATTTCCAGAGCTAAATGAGAATTTTGAACTGAAATCTGGTTTGATCAATTTGCTTCTGCGATTCCATGGGATGCCGGGTGAGGACCCGATAAAGCATCTGAAAGATTTATATGTGATTTGTGACACCACCCGAAGGACTAGGGGTGATGAGGATGCAGTGAAAGCTTTTGCCTTCCTTTTCTCTTTAGAGGGCAGAGCCAAAAGCTGGTACCATACTATGCCCAGGGAAGTGACTGCAGACTGGACAGTTTTTAAAAGAAGGTTCCTCGAAAAATACTTCCCACCATCAAGAACCAATGCCATCAAGAAGGAAATTTCAGGGATTACTCAACTGCATGGGGAAATGCTGTTTGAGTATTACGAGCGTTTTAAGAAGCTATTGACCTCAGGCCCTCATCATGCGATTTCTAACAACCTTTTGATAAATTACTTCTTCGAGGGATTGACTGCGAATGACAAGTCCATAATTGATGCCTCCGCGGGAGGAGTTCTGATGAACAAAACTCCCGAAGAAGCTTGGGAGCTGATAGAATCCGTGGCTGATAACAATCAGCACTTCAAAACAAGAGCCACAACTGCTAGCAAGGGAGTTTATGAAGTTACACCATCTTAATCCACCATCCTTGCGAAATCTTTGGTTGATATAGCTGCTATGTTGAAGGTGATTAAGGAAGGACAACAAGTGACTCCAAAATTATTGACACAACATACCAACACCCCTCAACAACTGCCGGTCAAGCATTGCCGCATATGCTCATGCAACTCTCACCATATAGATAAATGCCCTCAATTGCAAGAAGACAAGATTGTTGTGGCATCTCATAATTTCTATGAGAACCAGCAACCGTCACCCAATAACAGACAGTATTATACATAGCCTCAAGGGTGACGTGACAACCAACAAAACTGGTGGAACTCACCTCAACAACCACAACAAACCCAATTCCGCCAACCATACATATATAGCCAGCCCCAAAACTCACAAAATCCAAGATACCAACCACCTCATGCTAGACAAACCTATCCACCACCAAATGCTCCGTAAATTCACCAACCAACCAACCGTCAATCAACAATCTCAACCATCTACCTCAAGTCCGCTACCATCTCAACCTCTTCCGAATCCCAAAGGAGGCATGAATATGGTCCACAATGAAGTAGCCCAAGAGGAAGAGGAAGAAGATGAGGAGGAAGAAGGAGAAGATGAATGGTTGTATGAACTGTTAGTTGAGTTAGCAAGTTCGGATGAATCCAATGATGAGGAGGAAGTGGAAGAGGAAGAAGAGGAAAAAATTATTGAGAAGCAAGATGAGGAAGAGACATTCTTCATAGCCACTATTTTTGGTGGAGGTAAGAAGGTGGAGCATGAGATACCAATCAAGTTTGAGGATCCCGGTCCGTGTTTGGTTACTTGCAAGATCAGAGGAGTAGATATTCGGGAATGCTTGTGTGATCACGGAGCTTGCGAAAGTGTCATGCCTTTTGAACTCTATGAGACCTTGGAGTTAGGGTCGTTGAAGAAGTCCAAGGAAGTCTTCACAATGGTGGATGCTAGTCTTGTGTCTGTGGCCAGAATTGCTGAAAATGTTCTCATTAAAACATTCCATGTGACCCCTCCACCAACACCCCGGAAGAAGGGTGTGCATCATTTTCAGATATGTGAAGAAGGAACTCGGAAAATCAGTGTCGTGATGGAAGCTAGAGAAAAAGAGAAGGAATTTCGGAAGAAGGAGGGCAAGCTGGAAAAGGGGTCGAGGATTACCCCCTCTTCTGAAGAAGAAGAAAAAGAAAGAAGATTTGAAGCCAACAAAGAAAAAGAAGAAACATGAAGAAGTTAAGTCAAGGAAGAAGAAGAAGCGCAAGGAAGATGAAGATGAGGAAAGGATAGCGTTGAAGTGCTCAGGCTTGGGAAACTTGCTAGGCTAGCTAAAGAAAATCGGGAAAGCACTTCGCAACAATCAGAAAATGGATGCCCATTGGTGAAGGATCAATCCAAATGGAAGTGGGGAAGCTACCACTCAACAATGTCCAACTTAAGGACAATAAACAAAAGTGCTACGTGAGAGACAACCCACCATGGCAAAACTCTCCAATCTTATCTCTTTTCTTGCATTGTGTATATAGTTGTTTTGTGAAAAAAAAAAAAGATTGATTTTCTTTTGGTAGTGAATGAATCATAGAAAAGGGGTTGGACATTAGGTGTACATAGTGTGGTTAGGTCCAAAACCCTTTGAAAAATGGATGATAGGGATAAAGGAACAGAATTGTGCATGCCTAAGGCATGGGTTTTGAAAATTTGTTGCAAAAATTTGATTCTATTCCACTAAGTTGCGTACGTAGCTCTGCAGAGTTGCGTACGCAACCCCCCCATCATCACCCAAAAATTCGTTTCTGTCCCAAAGTTGCATACGCAACTTCCTGTTTCTGAAGTCCCAAAAGCTCTCTGTCTCCAGTTGCGTATGCACCTTCTGTAAGTTGCGTACGCAACTTCAACAAATTTTGAAATAGAGAGCCCTCTGTGCAGAGTTACGTACGTATCAATGGCCCAGAGGCCCACTCTGCGTGTTTAAACACGCTGAAACCCGCTTCCAACCTTTCATTCTTCACTTTCCACCATCTGAAACTACAATTCTCTCTTCTCCAAATCCTAGCACACAGTCACCACTCTCACTAATTTTCATCATCATCATCGTTCACCATCATCAACACCAAGTAAGTAATCTACTATCATCTCTCTTTCTCACCTTTTCTCTCCCCTATGTATATGTTCATAGTGTACATAGTTTTTTTTTTTATGTTGCTAGAATGGTTGGTAAACTAGGATTAGAAGACCAAATGCATGCTTCTTGATGTTCATTGATGCTCATTGATTGTTGATAATGTGTTTGTGATTGCGAATTTGGGGTGAACACTTGGTTTTTGCACAAAACCCTTGCTTTGCAAAAACTGCACACCAAGTGTTCGACACAATTCCCCAAAACAAGTTTACCTCAATTTTGTTCCTATTCTTGCTTTGCAAAATGCTTTAGGCATTGTTTTTATACTTGAATGATTTTGGTGTCAAAATTGAGGTGGATTCAAGCTTAGAAAGCTGATACATGGTTAATATGCATGTTTAATCATGTTTGTGATGGTTGTTATCATAGCTATAAACACTTAATTGTTTGATGAATTGCTTTGACACTAGCTTTGATTTCAATTGTATGATTGCTCATGATGAACTTAGTCATTATTCATCATCATAAATACCAACCCTTGTGCATATATTGATTGAATTTAGTTGGCTTAAATAGCAACATGAGATGTTGAATTTCATAGGTACTAGAGTTCTCTTGTATGAAAATTGCTACTTGAATGTTCTTAATCCCTTTGAATTTTGTTTGTGAAGTGACTCTAGTACTTGCTTCAATTGCTTCACATCTCACCTTTCATGCTCTCATTCATTTGAACTCCTTGTTTTGTAGATAGCTAGCAAAGGAAAAGGTGTTGCAAGGCAACCATCTTCAAGGACTCGTGGCACATCTTTCCGCCGTCAAACCTCACAAGAAGCTAAGAGGTTTGAAACCCCAACTCATGTGGAAAGGGGACAAATGCTTAGTGAGAGGAAGGTGATGCACGAGCGTACCATCAATTTTCGTGGTAAACAAGACACGGTCAGGGAGCAAATTTTTGCAAGGGGATGGCAATTCATGTATGATCCGGTAGTCCTTATCAACGTGTCACTAGTTTGTGAATTCTATGAGAACTATGATCAGAAAAACCAGCGAGAGGTGTACATAAGCGGGAGAAAGATACCTTGCTACCTCAGGGATATTGAGGGAGTGCTGCATATTCCAAGGCTGGAAGGGAAAAGTGAGCACAAAGCATTGGGTGAGAAGCATAATGCAAGTCACTGGCAGGGATGGAGCAACACGGCCAGACATACCAGGCAGAATTAGTAAGAAAATTCTGAACAAGGATGCATGGATGTGGATGAAGCTAGCTGTTTGCAACATCCTACCTACTAGGCATGAGACCACTTTAGGTGTAGATCACATTCTGCTGATCTATGCTCTGATGAAAGGGTTGACAATATCTCTTCCCGGAATCATGGTCACTGCCATGAATGAGGATCCCACTAAATCGAAGAAACAATTGCTGCCATTCCCCATGTTCATTACCAAATGGGCCGAGGAAGCTGGGGTTCCTACATATCAGGGGGACAAAATTTTCAATGTCCCAAAAGCACAACAGTTTTACCCCTATGGCCTATGGAAAGAGGGAAGAGAAGCAGATGAAGATCCCATTCCACCACCCATGCTTGCACCAGCTCCACCACTAGCAACTTGTACTGATATTCCTGCACCGTCTACCCGTAGCTCACCACAGCCATCAAGGAAGGAGCTCATAAGAGCCTTGAGGCGTAATGAGCTCATCATGCGCAGACATGATTAGTTGTTGCTCATGCTCTACCCTGGCACAGACATTTCTCAGATGGAGCAGATCTCCTCCCCAGAAGTCTCTAAGCATCAGCAGCAAGCAGCAGGTGATCCGGAAGATGAGGCTAGCTCTGATGAGGGTGGTTCCGATGAGGATTCCTCTAAAGAGTAGTTGAGCAGATTTGGATCTATTTCTTTCTGATTGTCGCTTCACACTGGTGCACAGAAGACCGTGCACACTTTAAGTGTGGGATGGTAGGGCCCTGCAACTTGCACAAACAATTTGGTCTATTTTAATTTTAGTTGAACAATTTACATACTTTCCTAGTTAGGTTTGATAACTGTTAGTTGACTGTTAGATGTTTGGTAGTTATACTTTTCTGAGATTGGATGTTTTGAAAAACATTGTGTTTTTTCATTTTGATTATAAAAACATCTAATCAGTTTATTCTCTTATGGATGATGACTGCACTTCAAATCAGGATTTTAATTGTGTGCCCTTCTTTTTGGGACCCCATCAAAATTTCTTTGAAAATATTTTGAAACTTGATCTTTGCACCACCCAATTTGAAAAATTTCTAATCAAAGAATAGATCGAGTGAAAGAACACACAACATAGAGAGATTTGAGCCTGAAAGAGGTGTTTCCATATCTTAAAAGAACCACCATTTTCTTCTTGTATGTTACTTCCTCTTCTATGATTGCAATTCATGAATTAATTGATTATATATGTCCATCATTGTATATATTGTGTGCATCCATCATATGATTGATGCCTTTGTTCTCGAAAAGCTCACGTACCAAATGGCCTAAACCGTTGAAAAATCACCATTGAAACCAACTTTGAGTCTTAATACCCTTTTGTTCAAATTTAACTCATTACAAGCCTTGAAAGTGTAAAACCATGATTGTCCTTACTTGATCTTTGATTAATTTTGGATTTAGTGGTTAAGCATTTATGAGAGAAGAAAAGAAAGGGAATTAAGGAAGATAGTACATTGTGAGTGGGTAAAAAATGGGTTTTAAACTGAAAAAAATCTTAAGGCATTTGGGAAATACATGTATGCATAAAATATATGTCATAAGCATATGCACTTGCACAAGCTATCAAGAAAAGAGGAAGTGACAAGAAAATATGTTTGAAAAAAAATGAAAAGAAAAGAAAATCAAAAAGAAAGAAAAGAAAGAAAAGTCTTTTGTCACTATAAAGTAGCGAAACAAAAGCTACTGAATAAACAAGTGCATATACCATAATCATTAATTATAGGATAAATGCATCACATGTATCTTCAAATTGCATTGTGAGTCTTAAGATTAAGAAACATTGGGTTAGAGTGAAGAAAAAAGAGAGCTAGGTGCATCCTTTGTTAATCAAAGATTCGAGTTTTCAAGCTTACTTAGCCAAATATGAATTCCTACATTCACCTTGGCCCCATTACAACCATGAAAAACCCTCTTGATGTTGCACACATATATACATTTGATGTTGATTGGTTCGATGAAGATTAATTTGTGAAAAGCAAGATTAGAAAGGAATTGAGAATTTTTAACCCTAGACACTTGAGTGGATAGAGTGTATACACATCCAGCAAGGGTTCTTAAGCTCACTTCTATGATTAAGAACATTCCTTGTGGTGTAAGGCAAGTTTATATCCTTTTGAACTTAACTGTTTCGGGGGTAGTATTTGCTGCAATACTTATGCTCATACTCTTGCGCATGATTATTTAATCTCTCTTTGAATGTGATGTCATCCATAAGATTGATCCTTGTACAGTTCTCCCCTCTATGATTTTTGAATTTGTTTGGTAAAGATTAAGAAATTCCATTCACCTCTTGGTTCTATTCACTTGAGCATGAGGACATGCTAATCTTTAAGAGTAGGGTATTTTGATGAACCCATATTTCATGATAAAATATGTGTTATATTTGATGGATTTATCGATCTAAATCCGTATAATTGCTTGTGAATAACCATGTTTATGAACCTTTGTTATATTTGTTCTAATTGAGAAATACATGCTAAATTAGCCTTAAATTGAGTAGAATTTATACAATTTCATCCCACTTGGTGCCTTGATATGTTTGCTAGTATATTTCAGGGCTTTAGGGATTGAAAAATGCATGGGAAAGGCTAAGGAAGGCATTGGAAGCAAATGATTCATGAAGAGGAGCAAAAAGAAAGGATTCTGGATTTTGCAAGTTGCTAGTGAAGTTGCTAGTGAGGTTGCGCACGCAACACTGGAACAAAGAGCAATTTTGATTCTGTCCAGACCAAGTTGCACATGCAACTTCCTCCCCTGCAGCCTTCTTCGAGCTTTCTGGAACAGAGTTGCGTATGCAACTCTCGAAAGTTGTGTATGCAACTTTACATTGCTGCAACACATTAAATGAAGGCCAGAATTAGAATTTCATATTTTCGGGCCAAGGCCTAGCCTTTTTGAAGCCCAATTCGACCTATATGGGGAGGGAACAGCTGAAGTACAAGGCATACACACACCATACTTTCACCATTTTCACAATTAGGATTAATTGTAGTTTTTAGATAGTTTAGAGAGTTTTTGGGAGTGTTCTTCATACCTCTCATTTTCTCTCTTAGGTTCTTTATTTTCTTCTTCCATTTTCAGCCATTACCAGCTAAACTTCTAGTTAATTGTAGTGTTTAATTGCTTGTTAATTGCTACTCTTGCTTTATTAATATAATATCTACTTGTTCTTCACCTCTTTACCAATTCCTGCTTTTATGTTCTTGTTATCTTGCTTTTTTCTTGCTGAGATTTATGATCTATTGCCATTTACTTGCTTTGCTAGTGATAATTGTTGATTCTCTTGCTCTTTTACTTCATTAATCATCTTTATTTGCTTATTTCCATAGCTATTCATCATGTTTCTTTACTATGTCCGCCAAGTGTTTGATATTTTGTTTGTTATAGATATGGAGTAGTGTTCTTGTGTTTTGGTCATGGGTTGAAATGTAGATGATCTTAGCCACTAATCCCTAAGGAAAAGAATGGTTAAGGATGGGGTTAAAACTGTTCCGTTAACGCTACGCCCCTGCCAGTAACGGGAGAACCTTAACGACGCGAACTTGATGGGTTATTCGAGTTCGCCGAATACCACTACAAGAAATGCGCCCGTTACCGGCGGAATTACCGACGGATTTTTACATGATTTTGGCCGTTTTCGAAGTTACAGGGGAATTTACCGGCGGAAATGATTTTGGCCATTTTCGAAGTTACAGGGAAATTTACCGACGGATTTTTTCCGCCGGTAAAAATGGCGCCGGTAAATAGTTACCGACGGATTATCGAATTCCGCCGGTAACATAATTTTGGTGTCCAATATGATTTTAGTATTACCGGCGGAACTACAGGCGAATTTTTTCCGCCGGTAAATCCACCGGTAATTCCCCCGGTAACGTGCAAATTTCTTTTAAAAAATAAATACATAAAATATTACCAGGGAAAAATCCGTCGGTAATTCCCCCGGTAACATTGGTAGAATTAAAAAAAATTATAAAAAATAGTAATACATTTCATTGTAATAACTAATAATGTTATAATGCAACAACAACAATAAACAACAATAAAATGCTCATTTGTACAAGACAACAATAAAAAAGTAACAAGAATACTAAGATATGCTCAACCTTGTTCATGTTCTACCTAGATTAGCATTATCAATACATCAAAATATCCTTGAGTCTTCTAGCTTCATGTTGTCATTGGTTTTACACTCTGTAAATGTGAAAAATCAAAACAAAAATTAGTAACAAATACAATACATTTTTCCCCACTCACTTTTTTATTCAAAATTATTTGGAACATTTTGATAGAGCTACAATGAAACACAGGATTTTATAATGAGAGAAAGAAAGAAATGAATTCAAGAAATGTAAGGTCAAGCTAGTTATGTATTAACAATTCTGATTGGACTCTCTCATTTGTATGTTTGTGAACAAAAAAAAAATAACAAAGATGTTACTCACAATGCACAACACTCAAGAGGGGGGTGAATTGAGTGTTCAAACAACAATAGAAAATTTCGCGGAAGTATAAATTGCTATGGAAATAAATAGCTCAAATGATTGTACTAGTATTTTTCCAAGGACTTAAGCCACTTCTTAAGTACTTACAAGGAGCTTGTACTTTCCAAAACACTTGTATAAATATAAATAACAAGAATATAAATGAGTTTGAGTTGAGAGAGATAATACACAATGATA
>JASCZI010272425.1:5300-30446 GCA_036250425.1 Stylosanthes scabra | reverse complement strand
CAGGCCGGTTGAAGATTCTTTTAAAGTAGCTGAGTCCCACCGAGTCGAGTTCTTGGACCGAGTTGAAGAGAAACCCGTCCGAGTTAACCCAGTGGGAGAAATTATCATCCCTTTGGTAAACTGACCACGGATCAGTCCCGTCCGCTTCAGCTATGTTACCTGGTAACTGCGTCACGTGAAGAGCACGCGCTTCTGGAAAGTCCGGAAGTGTGAAATCGCGTGAATCGACGCGCCTGTAATAGAAAAAATCAAGATCAAGATTTTACGTAAAATTCAAAATTTTTAAGAGTTAAATCGAAATTCTAGGTATTACCTTTGAGGGAGGTTGGTCCATAGGGAATAGTAACAGGCGAGGCCGTAACCGCCGCAACCGCTGAAGAACACGTGGAAGACGCCGAGGTCCTTAGCTACGGTGGCGGTCCAACCGAAGAAGATGTCAGCGATGATGCAGAGCTTTTGGGATCGGAGGCTTTGGATGAGGTTCTTGAAGGGGTGTTTGAGGGAGGTGGAGGCTTGGATGAGCTTGATGACGAGGGTGTAAGGGACGGTGTCGGTGTTCTCGGTGTTTGGGGGAAGGCCGTGATCGGTGGCGGAGAAAGGGAGTTCGATGAGGGTGACGGCGGAGTGCGGTGGGAGAGAGGATCGGAGCTTGGTGATGTTGTGTGGGGTGTTGGCTATGATGATGTTGTAGTGATCTGATCGGTTTTCGAGTTGGAGGGCTAAGGCGAGGAATGGGATGATGTGGCCTTGTGCCATGAATGGGAACATGACTATGGTTTGCTTATCATCCGCCATTGTTGTTTCTTGTTTGAGGGGGTCAGTGGAGATTCAGAGAAGTTATAATAAAGGTGGGGGCCATGGTCAATGGTCAATGTAGAAGTTGAATGTTGCTGCATCAATCCCAATGAATACACGCCATTCCTTAACTGGAATGGAAAAAAAATGGTTTTTATTGTTATTTTATAGTCATAAATTAATGACTTTTGTTCTAACAAAAAATATTACACTTTACTCGAAACAAAAGGCAATCCAATTGAATGTTGTCTAAAACTGTTTTTTGTTGACTTCTTGTTGGGTTGTAGTTAGCAGATTTGTGTTGCCACCAAATCTACAGGATATAGACTGGTATTGTTTTGCTTTTCATATTTTGGTCATGATGAGTCTTATTTTATTTTTAGGTGATTTTTTTTTTATAATACAGATATTGAAAGGTAACATTTTGCCGAGTCCATAACTCCATGAGCATAAAGACTATACTACAAAAAAAAACCCAGGATTTTATGGTGTTTTTGGTCAACAGCTTTTGAGAGGGCTAGTAACTAATTTTTTTTCCTTTGTGTCGTATCCAGATTAATGATGATGATCATATATTGTGTCTATATATATATTGTTTTTGGTGTCCTAATTAAAAATGATGATGATCATATTGTGAATGTCTTAACTCATAAGACCCAAGAACCGATAGGAGTTGCACTTACAGAGGCTTAAATCATAAGAAGTCAGGTAAAAAAAAAAAATCCTAATAACTAATAACAGTTTCATGACAGCATTATTCTTACTTCTTACCAACAAAAAAAATAAAAGTTCTTACCAAAATAAAATAAAAAAAAAAAAAACTAAAATATAACAAAGAATCAGCATGAGTTTGAAGCTGGAGTTTATTATCTATCTATCAATGTCAACTAATTCAGAGCTGTCTTTTATTTTCTTCCTTAAACAAATCACATGTCACACATGTTAAAGGAAATGAAATTCACTCAGCCTCATAAAATCTAGTGAACAATGGATACAACAAATTTGAGGCTTTGAGCCATCATTATTAATTATCACATTCAAATTAAGATAGTTACAGACTTGAACAAGAGAGAGTCTAAACCTCTAAACTCTAAACCACAAAAGCAAAAAATAAAAATGCACACTAACATAGATTGCAATGATTGTGAGTGAATTAGGGTACAGACTTGTGCCTGCAAAGAACTTTACACCTTAAGATCCTATCCTGAACATAAAACCCTGGCATCACCATGATCTTAACCCTATTTGGACCCTGCTGTGATCTCTGCCTATCAGTAACCATATCTTCCATGTATTGAGCATCAAAGCTCCTATTCTCTTCCACCCTTATGATCCCCAATGGAGGGTTGAAAGAAAATGCCAACAAATGCAGCAACCATATGCATTTTGCTGCCACAAAGAAAGCCTGAAGAAGCTGCTCAGGCCAAGGCCTAGTCCAATTCAGCAATGTGATTATACCACTCATTTTCTGGTCACAGAACTTGCTAAACTCTTCACTGTAATACTTTGTTCCCTTCTTCAAAACCTCATTCCAGCTCAAGTTCCTCAGTGACACAAAAGAAGAGAACTGTGCCTGCCTATCCTGCCTTGGATCCAAGAACTTGGCACATCCATTCTTCTGGAACACGCAATTCTCGAAGTCTTGGTAGAGAGATTGGTTTATGAAGGACTCAAAATGATACAGAACTGCTTTTGAGTATTTGGAATTCAGTGAGAGCCTGTATGGTTGAAGAAGCAAGTTCAAATTGTTGATCAAACAATGATCATTCTCTTCAACTTGGGAGATTAGTGTCTTGCAGAATTGCTTCACCGAAAGCCTCGATTCCGATACCATCTGCAGGAATCCCTCTACCATGGCATCTTCATTCACAGGCATCAAATTCTCTTCTCCTCCATTAGGCTTCTCGCGAAGCGGCGAGGGTTTTCTAGGCACACCATGATGCTTCAATCCATTCTTGAGCTCTTCACAATAACTCTCCAAGTACTCTAGCTTCTTCTTCAGCTCCCCTAATGAATCTCTCATCTCGGAAACTTCCAGTAACGCCGCGTCCCTACTCTCATTAGCTTCCATTAGCTCCCTCTTGAGTGTCTCAACTGAAACTATTCCCATGTCCTTAAGAACCTGAGAAACTTCCTCAGATTCAGTTCTGTTTGGGGAACTCATCATCATCATCACATTATTCTTGCTATGATGCTTCTTCTTGAACCTTGGAAACAGCCATGACATAACTCCTTTGCTTTTGGGCTGTGTTTGGAAAGAAGCATGAGAATCAGTGAGTGGAACAACAATGTTGGAGCTTCTGCTGTTCCTTGCTGTGCTCTCAAATTCACTAGTGATGATTGCAGGCTTGCACCTATTGCAAGAAGAAACAGCCTTAAACTCTTCCAAACTGTTCCTCCTTCTTGATTTGAAGTAGTCATTGTTGTTATTATTGGCAGGTGAAGATTGAAGAACTGTGATGTTGTTTGTGCAAGAACCAGTCACTGATTTGCTGTCTTCAGCAGCAGAACATGTGTGAGAATCTATGTTGGAGAAACCAAAAGGTAATCCCTTTCTTGAACATGATTTGTCTTTGTAATCTGGGACAATGTTTTCCATGGTGTTTGTTCCTCCTCCTCCTCCTTCTAAGGGATTCTCATCCCAACTTTCTGACCTCTGATGGTGATACACCCCTCCTGCCAAAGACTCATCTTCATAGCTCTGTCAATGATAGATAATACTCATCACAATTAGAAACTAAGCTGCATTTGGTTTGCATTTCCGTTTTCTGTTTTCATTTTCAGCGTTTTCAGAAAATAGAAAATACTTAAAATGAAAACAGAAAATAAAAACGTAAACCAAACGCACTCTAAATGGGTCATGTTCTTGAAAGTTACATCAAAAGAAAAGCTTAAAAGGAAAAGAATTTAAAAAGTCAACTCCTTTCTTGCTTAGTTTCTATGAACACAGCAGAAGGAGATTAAGAGAAGGGAAAAAGTTATCAGAATGCATCAGAAAGTGAAGGAGAATTGGTCATACCGGTGTGAAAACAGGGTAATCATGAGCAGAGTAGTGAGAAGCAGGGGAAGGTGATGGGAATCTAGCATTGGCAGGGCTGCTTCCTTGTGTTAAAGCAGCATGGAGTGCTCTTAGCTCTACTGCTTTGGCTATGGCAGTTTGGATTTCTTCTCTGCTTATTTCAGGGTTGCCATTGTCGTTGCTGTTAGTGGTGGTGGTAACAGTTGCATCCATGAAGAAAAACAGAGGAAACAACAAAATGAAGCATGTAAATGCTGAGAAGATAATATGTGCAGTTCTGCACTGTAATATGCTTTTTATATTTTTATAATAATATGGTAGGAATTTTTATTAAGAATTAAAAAAAAATAAACTATTTTATCCGATGAATTTTAATTAAATCATTTATTTTTATGCTGGATTGAAGATTATTTTAACTTAAATATTATAAAAAATAATATTAAAATGAATTTTTATTTCACATTAAAATAATTTTTTATTTAATATATAATAAATAATTTTGATTGAATAAAATAGATATATACCTAAAATTATTAAAAAAAAATAACATGTGGTATTCAACGGTTGGATTTGGTTCAAAGGGTGTGTTTATGTAATCTATGGTTGGAATAGGATGGAAGCTGAAAAAATATAGAATAAGAGGAGGTAGAAAGGGTCATCTCAAATCCAATGAGTGGTTTTTTGTCTCTGTTCTCAAATGGAGAAAGAAAAACTAGTGGCATGGGAATGAGGGCATGTGAATGAGAACAAGAGAAAGTGAGAGATTGAGGTAATTTTATGTCAGTGATAACATGATTTTATTTTTTTTACTAT
Source organism: Stylosanthes scabra (assembly GCA_036250425.1). NCBI lineage: Eukaryota > Viridiplantae > Streptophyta > Magnoliopsida > Fabales > Fabaceae > Stylosanthes > Stylosanthes scabra. Next base: position 25,819 of record JASCZI010272425.1, on the reverse strand, counting down.
TATAGAATAATAAAGTGTGACACTTTGTCATATACTTACTAATAATAATAATAATTAAATTACATAATATATGTTCCCATGAAGGAGTGTGTGTGGGACTAGTTTACCAATATGCCCACATGTGAAAAGTTACCCCAAACCAGAATTAGGTATTTGCTTTTGATTTTGAACCAAAATTAAGAAGTTTCATTCCAATGCATTGCATCCCACTATGTATCCCATTCAGTTTGTGGATATTGTCAAATGTCAATAATACATGGTTTTAATAGAAATTCGATACAAATCTAAATTCATATAAATATAAAAAAAATTTATAATACAAATTTTACACTTTACATCTCAAAAAAAAATTAAAATAATATATAAATATAAATTTATATATTTTTCTAATAAAATTTTTATCTTTATCATTTATATATGCACCGCTTTAATACTCATTTTACTTACACTTTGTGTGTGTAATCATGACATGCCTGTGTTGCTCTTCTGAAACAATGTTTCAAAAAGTTATCAAGTACTTCCCTTTTTTACATGGGGTTGGTGAATTTGCCTGATTAATTCTGAAAAGAGGTTTTTAAATTTTAATCTCATCATTCACCTATCACTATTCTCTTTTGACTTGATTGGTCATTCTCGGATCTAATTCTGAAACTTAATAGTAAGTAGTAACAAACATAAGGCTTATTATTTTCTCCACCCATGCAAAACCTACGTGTTTATGACTCTCCATGAAGTTTAAGATCATAAACCTGACCATTAGATTAAACCAAAGGTCATTGAACATTTCCGAGCAAATAAAACACTAATCATATATCTATTAAATTGACATAAAAAATAGGAAAATCTAAAATCTTCTAACTTCTAATACAAAATGCCATGATATATACATAAAGCATACTAAAGTTGATATGTTATCCGTTAAATTTATATTATTAAATTAGTTTAGTGTATAAAACACTAAATTTATCTTAAAATATCTATCTGAGACTAATTCAGTTGGTGGAGCTTCTGCTACTAGAATTTTTCTTTTCCATATCTAATTCTAACACATTTTTCTAATTAGAATAGTAGACCTACACTAACATAGTATAGACTTAAACTACTTCTGTTTTATTCTTTCAAATCCTTGATTTTAATCAAGTGTGCCAGATAATAATAAAATTTTAATAAAAAAAAGCAAGTGTGACAGAGGGGCAATATCGTCCAATTACAAAAACAGGATTAATAATATTGAGCCACGCAAGAATGCAGATTTTTCTGCCGAAAGGGAAAGAAAATTAACCAAAAAGAGGCAAAGCCTTCCAAAAACTTTACAGAAAATGAATCCTACAGTACGTGGATGGAGTCATAGTGGGGGACCAAAATAAAATTACATAAATGCCCATGATATGCAATGCATAAATACAAGTCCCAATAGGGTATTTTTGAAAATGGTATTTATTTTCTTGGATTCTTATGGGCCCTTTATTATAAATTGGAATTCCATGTAGGACAATGGAATTGTTTAATGAGGTATTTTGTTGTGACTATGAACATTTTTTTTCCTCTGTAAAAAGTGTCTATATTTTTATTTATGGAAATTAAGATCCCCAAGCCAAACCTGCTAGACCAGCAGTTAGTAGGATTTGTCAAACAACCACATGCAAAAAAAATGTCTTTCTTGTTTATTTGATAGCATTAGCACAGATGCCTGGAATTAACTTATGGCATTATAATAGGTGCTCATGTATCAATTATTTCATTGTTTTATTTATTAAATATATTTAAACAATAATAATGTAATATTATTTAACATAGTAAATAGATTTCAATTAAAGAGATCACTATTTATTAGCCAATATTAATTAATTTTAAAAAAATATTTTTGATCACATTAACATTCAAATGAACATCTTAAATACATGTCCAAGATAATTCAAGATTTCAATTAAAAAAAAAATTAAAATAGAATATAAAAAGCAAGTGATAGTTTTGTTGAAAAACATAAGAGATGGATAATATGTGTTTTGAATTGAAGTGATAACTTAATAAGTGTGAGTGAAAAGAAAAGGCAAGTAGCTAGAGAAGAGTCATAAAAGAATTGATTAACATTAACTTAAAAAAAATGTTAATTTCTCATACTTTCTCAATATTTTATATTCAAATTAAAAAGGCTTTGTATTTAAAAATAAAATAGATTTATATACCAAATCCTTCCTAATAACATTTTATTATATAAAGTAGATTATCTAGAGTCAATAAGTGTAATGTCACAGAGAATATGTCATAACCACTTTAGCAGGTAGTTTAGCAATCCATTAGAACATTGTTGTATTTGGTTTTGACTATACATGAAGTAGTTGGGACTTGGGACTAATGAGAGGTTTAGTCTTCTCCTAACCAACTAAATTTTATTTGTGTTCCTACCTAACCAGAAAAAAAATACACTTTACTTCATTTGATCTTCAAAATTTTTTATTAAAATATATTAGAAATAGAATTAATCTACATGTACAATTATACATTTTTATAAATCTCTTGTTTTCTTTTTTTATTTTAATTTTTGTATTGAGATACACTATTTTAATGATATACATAATTGTTTTTATGCTATCTATATTGTATTTATGTGTTTTATGAATTTATTTATGTTGACATTTATATTTTTCATATTATAAATGAAATGTATGAATTTTATAGTGATATGTGTATCGTGACCGATAAAAATATAATAGATTATTGAGTATGTAAATGTTATCATAGATTTGCCTCATTATTGAGTCATTCTCAGACCTGCATTAGGTTTTATCTTTCAATTAGAATCAATAGAAGTTTAACAAGAAAGGTAGGATATAATTAAACTGTGAATAATTGGACACTCTTTAGTCATTTCCTTGTCACTAATATTTGCCTTAAAATAAGAAGGCATCAAATGGGACCAACATATGAAATACCATACCATATATGGATCCATTATGGTGTAAAGTTCACTCAAGCAGGTGCATGTTGCTTCCTAGTGTCTCTTCTTCAATTATTTGATTATCTATAAGCTAAGGAAATTGTACTGAACACCTTCTATATATTGTTGTTATTTTGTCACTGATATAAAAATAGATATATTTAGTGTTTTATTAAAAAATTATTATCCTACTATAACAAAAAAAAAATCTTGCCACTGAATTGATACCAAAAAAAAAAAAAATGGTAGCTATTTAGTCATCATATAAATTTTTACTGTTTTATTAAAAAAATTATTTTTACTATAATTATTCTAACAAATTTAGTTATTATAGTGGCTGGTTTTTTATATTCACTTATAATTTTGTTATCCACTTTGTTATCAGTCCTTAAAAATTCAACAAAAACCCAAACTACTTTACTACCTAGCTAGCAGCTTCCTTCTCTTAATAATTTAGTTTATGCATTTATCGTTACTTTTGCAACTAAACATATCTCTTAGAAGCTTGTGATCTATACAAGAAGAAAGCTTCCCATATCCATAAATAAAATAAAAACATATATGCATGAACAAATTAAATGGGACCTCATGAGGGTCATATTTTTTTTTTTTTTGTCACAAGCTCAACTGAAGGCACACCAATAACACATTTTTGTCCCATTATATTGCACTCAAAAGGATTACTTACAAATTACAATGGCATCAAAAGGTACATAATTAAATAATTGTTCTAGCAAACCAGTAGCTTAGATTGTTTAAGTGTCTAATCTCAAATCCAAATCTTGAAAGCCACCCACTAAAAAGGTCACTTTAGGTCTATCGGGTCTAGATCCCCTCCACCAAAAAAATTGTTCTTGCAATTTCTCTTGAATTGAAAAAGAAGCACAATTTAAATACATATATTGTTGTTTCTTAGCCTTTCCTGGGAAGGAGGAACATGAGAATGAAGATATGTACCTCCATTCCATCTCTGGGGTGCGTGAAGAACACTTCTCCTTCATTTTCATTCATATTGTCACACTCACAGCCTAGCTTGAAAGAAACAATTGATACAAATTTTGTCTTTTTCTGGCTAGGATGTATATATATATATATATATATATATATATAAAATATAGTGAAGAAGAAAATAACCAAAATCAAAATACATGAAAGTAATACTGTTAGAATTTACAAATAGAAGCGTGGTTCTTTTTGTCTAGCATAGAGAAATGACAACAATATCAATATGCACATATCCCTTTATATATTGTATATCCCCATAATTACCTTGACATAAAATTATGCAAAATGAAGCTGCTATTACCAAGTTAGTGTTCATAAAAGCTATTTATAGCTTAGTGGTGTGGCCCTTCTTGTATAATGTTTTCATATTTTGTCTTGTTTTAGTTGTTACATTCTATTAAAACTAGATTCTCCATTACCACTGTGCCACTCATTTCTCTACACTCGAGTATTATACAGCTTTTTCAAATTGTTTAGTTTAGCATTACCCTAGCCCTAGCTAAGATCAGATATCATTACATGATGTCTTTAAACATTGCACTATCTTTGATTGTTAATACTCAATTCAATGGCTTCTTTTTAATTTAATAAGAATATAAATTTGAACATGTTTTATTAAAAAAAAAATTAATTTCATTATGTTACTAAAAAAATACATATCATAATCACTACAAAAAATACATATCATATAAGTTGACCACTTCTCTTTGGATTACTAACCAAAACTATATAAATTAATTAAATTTTGTAGAAAATTCTGCATAAAGACATTGAGACGGATAATAAGAAAGAAGACTTGATTGAACCTGATTAGTAAAAATATTTGTATACTTAGCATTTTTCCTAGGAATTGTATAAGATCTTTATGTAATATTTTTTTATGAATTTTTTTAATTAAAATTTTGATCAAATATAATTTGATTTGATTTCTCAAGCTTAAATAGTGCTTTAGCATTGGATTGCTTGTTTTTACTTTTTTTTTTTTTTTTTATACTCAAAATCTTGAAGTGAAAATGAAAGCAAATAACGCTCAATTCAGCAGTAGCTCTAAAAAATAGCACAAAGCGGATGATGACAATACTTGATGAGCATATAAATTAGATTATATTAAAATTCATATTAGTTCTTATCATTTGCGATTGGGAGTGTTGTACTCATTAAACAAGAATAAATAGATACGTTATGATCACTATCTAACTTCAAATAGTTTGATTTTTTTTATATGACATGTGACTCAAATTATGATTGAAACGAATGATTGTGATTCAATAAAAACGGTTAGTTGAGAAATGGATTCTCTGCTTAAAATGGTATCCATTTTAAAAGCAAATTATGATTATGATTATGGTGATGCTGCAGTTTCCTTTTTGTTGTCAGTTAAGCACTCAAATTGCCGATTCTGAAAATAAAAGCTTCACATTAATTTGTGCATTGGTTGAATTGTAAACTAAATGGGCCTTGCCCCAAACCGGGTCGGTTGATTTATTTTGTTTTTCTTTTTAATGAATGAAACGAACAACCTTATTTTAAGTGGAAAGAAATAGAATTAAAATAGAATTAATTCAAAAGTAAAAAAAAAAAAGAAAAGAAAAAAGATGATGTTTATTAGTGTAGGGTAATATAAATATGGAGAACAAGACCCATGCATTTTGTAGGATCAGAAAAATACAGCTGGACGATGGAGAACAACAGAACAAGAGGTTTTGTTTTGATCGCTTTCAATAATTTAAATCAGAAGTTTTTCAGATAGTTTCTTCTTATTTTTCAATGCTTTGTCCGAGTGTCTACATATATAGGTTTTGTTTTGATCGCTTTCGATAATTCAAATAAAATGTTATTCAGATAATTTGTTCTCATCTTCAATTCTTTTTCATATATATATTGCTTGATTGAATGTAGAATTTGATAGGAACAATGAAAAGTTAAAAATAAAATAAAATAAAATTTCAGTATCCTATAAAAAAAAATACAAAATGCAGATTCAAATTCAGTACCTCATAACATAATGTTTGTGTGCTCAAATGTTTTTTTGTTTTGTAAAATAATAAAAAGCAAAAAAATTATAAAATAATGCTGAATTTCTGGAGCTATGCGTGGGTGTGGTCTGGGAACTCTAGACTCTGTTTTGAATTATGGACTTGTTGCCAAATGAGAAGATCAGATAAGGAGCAGTGGTTAATTATCTTCTTTGTTGTGGTGTGGTGTTTATGGAAGGCGAGAAACGAAAAAGTCTTTAGGTGTGGAGCAGTTGAAGAGAGTGAAATTCTTAGAGACCTGCTGCATTACAAAAAATCAATGGATAAAAGAATTACAAGAAAGGAGGCTCCAGAAGGCTAAATAGCAACTGCCAGGAAACATGGAATTTGGTTTAATTGATTGAATCAGACTTGTTAATTTATTTGCTTGCTGTGTATTGATTTGTTGATTTGTACTTTGTTTGTGAACTTTAATTCACCTCCCAGTTGGGGCATTCAGGTGACAACTACTGATCAGAAAAAAAATAATAATGCTGAATTTTGTATATCATTCTACTCCTAAACTTCATGCAGGTTTTTGAGTTAACTATAGCATCTCATTTTGTGCATTTTCACTTGGGTTCTCTCGGAAGTCTCTCTTAACATTTTTGAGATAATTAACTCGTTAATAATGGTCCATTTGTTGAAAAGTAAAGATCACTTTCTTTGGTAAAAAAAAAATTAAAACAAATCTTATGATGTGCAGTTAATGTTTTTTCCCAACTTAGTAAAAATCTCGGGCTCTTCACCTAAGAAATACCCTTCAAATGTCTTGACAAAAGTGTTTTGTTGAAAAACATTTCTAACATTGTCTTTCTACTTTGTGACGAAAATTTATATCTTCCATTTCATATTTCTTCAAGGGAAAGGCAAAGCAAAAGCAAAGGAGGAGATAGGACAAGGAAATCGTCAAGTTCTTGGAGATATTAGTAACCTTGATGTGCTTAGAACTACTGATGGCAAGCACATTTCACGGCCTATCACAAGGTTCTGTGTTTATTTTTCTTATAATTCAGTTTGATTGTTCTACCAAATACACACTTTGTTTTCCCCAACCAAGCTTGCTTTCTTCTTGTAGGAACTTCTATGCAAAACTATTGGCAAATTCACAATCTACTGCAGTAAGAACAAATTGTCATTTGCTAACTTTGTTAATGAACTTGAATTGAACTTCTATTTATGCATTTGATTTTCAATCAACTTGTCCATGTGGGTCTGAAGAATGTGGGGTCTTCAAAAGCCCAAGCTAATGAACAAGGAGCTACACAGGACAACAAGGTTCAGTAGTATTTAAAGACACATCCTTATTTCCATTTCATGATACCTTGTAATTAAGGCAATTTTCAACTCAATTGTTTTTTCAGAACTTTGTTCAAACTGAATCAGACAATACAGCAAGCATTCACAACAAGAAACATGGTTTAGAGGAAAGTGTTGAGCTCCAAAATGAAGGAAGGTTTAAGAAAAGATCTTGTAGCAAGGTCATGACTCCAAACGAAGAAATTACTGCGCAGAGCAAGGTGCTTCAATGTTGTTTACACTCCACATTGTGATAAGTTTGAACAAGAGTAAATACTATTAGTCCTCTAAAGATATACGTGATATCTAGTCATTTATTCTTAATATTTTTTGTATATTTCAATGATTTTTCCATAGGCTGCTCAGGATATATCATCTGAGCCTGAGGATCAACATGTTGAGATCAATGCAGACAATGGTGATGTTGATTTGGAAGTGGCAGAGTACCTTGATGATTTATATGAATTCTATAAGCTAACAGAAGTTTGTAGCACTCTCATCTCTTATGCCTTACACTGCAATCTCTATCCTTTTCTTAATAGAATTTATGATGCAGAATAAGAGTCGGGTTCCAGATTACATGAACTCGCAGAACGAAATCACTGAGAGGATGAGGTTCATTACTGTGGATTGGCTCGTTGAAGTGCACTGGAGATTTAACCTAATGCCTGAGACGCTCTTTCTTGCCATAAACATAATCGATCGCTATCTCTCAATGACAGTTGTACCAAAAGCAGAATTGCAGTTGGTTGGCATTTGCGCATTGCTCATAGCTTGCAAATATGTAGAGATACTGTATCCTCAGGTCACACTACTTCCACACTGCAACACCTTTTGAACCTTTCTGCTTTTTTTAGGATCAATCTCTCTAAAATGAGGTAGTGGGGTAATGATGATTAATCATTTACCTTATTACTTTATAACTCTCCTCACCTTAGAAAATCTTTTCCCTATTTTTTAAGAATCAATTTGTTTTGGCTGTAGGTTAAGGCCTTCGCTAAACTATCAGACGATGCTTACACAAAAAAACAGATAGCCATCATGGAAATGGCAATCCTTGACAAGATAGAATGGTATCTAGCAGTTCCCACGCCCTATCTCTTTTTACATCAATTCATCAGAGATTCTGAGCAGTTAGATCATGAGGTAACATATGTTGATTGCAGTGCAGATTTGGTTTCACGGTTTCTTTACTTATGATATATTTTAAAAACAAAATGCAGCTGGAAAACATGGTTTTCTTCCTGGCTGAACTTGGTCTTATGCACTACCAAAACGTTCTGTACTGCCCCTCACTAATAGCTGCAGCAACTATGCTTGCCGCACGTTATGCACTCAACCGGAACCCATTCTGGACTGAAATTCTAAAGCTCAGGACTGGCTATGTAGCAGAACAGATAATGTAAATCTTTGTTTTGTTAATTCAACTACAATTCTTCAACTGAATTCCAAATGAAGGAATTAGTAAGCATTAAAATCTTGTCTGTTTTTGGTAAGGATAACAGGGAATTTTCCAAGATGCTAATCAGCTTTCGGTCAAGTGTTGCAGATTCTAAGTTCAATGCTGTGTTCCAGAAATTTTCCAGTCCAGATAGAGGGGCTGTTGCACTTTTACCTCTACCCAATCCCAAACATCAAATCAGTAATCTCAATTGATTATTTATAATTAGCTACTTTCTTAATTTTATTTCGGATTACAGACCTCAAATCATAATAAGAGTACCTAAGTACAGATTCACAAGCATGGATTTTTGAAACATTAATAACAAATTTTGTTCATTTCAATCTCAAATTGTGATATCATATCAACTTTGTTACCAACTTGTTACATATCAAAATTCAATTAGCAGTAGTAAATCATCTATATAAATTAAATTTGTTTAGAAGTGTTTTCGACCTTCTAAGTTGAGGAGTTACCTGAACAAAAATGTAGAATGTAGATTGAAGACACAATTGTCACGATCCTCCTATTCCAAAGTTTCTGATGTTATGAGTTCATCATTTCCATGGTAAAAGTGTACCTGCAAAAACTCAAAACACTAAAATTATCATAGGTCACTACAAACACTTATATGGAATAGTATAAGTATATATGTTAGATTTAGTTAATTCTTGTAAGAATATGATAACCTTTTACTTAAGATGGGAACAATAGTTAAACAATGCAAACTCCAATGCAGTTAACTTCATATTAAATTTCTAACATCGTTAAATGATAATTTAATCAAACATATCAAATCATTTAACAATTCCTAACAACTTCACATAAAATCAACTGTATGCAAGTATTCACCGGGTTAATCATTGCTATTAAACTCATAAAACTGAGCAACAAGAAACTAATCTGATTGATAATAAATTATTATTGTGGTTTATACTGAGTATAACATACTGAAATTCAAGATAATGAGCACAGTTCCTGGTGATAAAGATAATATCAACTAGCTTAGTTTCTCCACACTCATAATCATAATGATAATCACAATCACAAAATACAATTAAACTTTCTTGTAACTCCTAAATGCAAAGGCCAGGTTACTCACTAATCATAGATTAATTAACTATGAACAAGATTATTATGCCCTCTCGCCCCTAATTCTGCGAGCTAGTTGAATATCTTTAGGCATAATGGTGACTCTCTTGGCATGAATGGCGCAGAGGTTAGTATCTTCAAAGAGGCCAACGAGATATGCCTCGGCAGCTTCTTGGAGAGCGGAGACGGCGCTGCTCTGGAAACGGAGATCGGTCTTGAAATCTTGAGCGATCTCACGTACAAGTCTCTGGAACGGGAGCTTCCTTATGAGAAGCTCCGTGCTCTTCTGATACTTCCTGATCTCCCTGAGAGCCACCGTCCCTGGCCTAAATCGGTGCGGTTTCTTCACTCCGCCGGTGGCCGGAGCTGACTTCCTGGCGGCTTTCGTGGCAAGCTGCTTCCTCGGAGCCTTTCCTCCGGTTGACTTGCGCGCTGTCTGCTTCGTACGAGCCATTTTCACTCCAAAAGAGAATTCAAAGAATGTTGAAATTTACGAAGAATAAATCGACACTGGATAGTTTTGATTTTTCAATTGCTATATGAAGAAACTCTTTGGACTTCAAATGAATATATAGCAGCGGATTAGCGGGAGCTTGAGCCGAAGATGGGAAATGGAGCATTTCGGATCGTAGATTAAATTTTAATCAACGGTCTTGGTTCATTTTAAATCAGAAGCCTCGGATTACAATCCTTGTGCTTTTTTAAACCCTTTTTCTTTCGTTTGAATTGGGCGGGACCCGAAAAAGTAACTGAATAAGAGTCCTACCCCTTTTCGTTTTCTTTTTGGCGGGAGTGACTGAACTAAATGTCTAAATCAATGTTTTAGGCGGACGAGTCATTATTTTAAAAAAATAATTAAAAGTTAAAACATTGATTCAAGACTCAAGAGTAATGTTTAAGAAATTGAAATTAAAAAAAAAAAAACGAGAATGAAATTTTGTGAATTAGTCAAACATACTCTTGTTTCTATTCTCAAGCAACCATATGGTGTAATCTGTATTGTGATGAACAAGCAAATGAAACAAAAGAAACCAGTACAGTACATCCCTAAGGCTCTCAAGTTATAATTGTATCTTATGTGTATGTACATTGTGCAATAACAAAACAACAACTAAAGCCCTTGTTAGAAACTCATCCTACAAGGTTTAGAAGGATGCAAAAACAAACAAAAAATCAAGGTGTGTTGCATAATGTATATCATTGATCATATTCATAGGTCATACCCAGTTACTGGACAAAGAGAAGTCATGAAATCTAAAAGAAAGTTCCCCGGCTGTGTCTCTGGAGAGGCGGGTCGAATCAACAGGGGAGATATCACTTGAATCAGATTCATTGGGAGGCAATGGCAGAGGATATTGGTGTGTTGGAGGAGACAAAACCCTGAATCGATTGCTCCCTCCGCTCGAAGAAACCAACCCTCGGTCCCAAAGGAAGACATGAAGGAGGATTGGAACTCTAGTGTGTCGATGCAAGGACAGCTTCTGGCTTAGTGAAATTGTGTCGTAACATCGAATGGCTCCGGTTGAAGAGGCCATCCATGGAAGCACTTTTTGATTTGAAACTCTTGAGATAACCAACAACCTACAAGTATCTGTTGCTAGTTTATAGAGATTACTTAGCCCTGATCTTGTTGCAGGTACATTTTCTTGATTTGTAACGGATGAAACAAATATAAATCCCTGTAACATTATAAGGAAAAACTATAAACCAAAGCCTTAAGCATTTGTAGATTATTTAAAAGTACTCATATAAAACAACAATTCTATTTACACACCAAAATCAGCCATCAAAATACGCATTGAAATACTAAATACACACTAAAAATGAGTTAAACTACACATGTGTTTTGTATTTTAACATGTATTATACCCTGGTGGCTGATTTCGTGTATAACTAGCATAACTCGATATATAATATGCTAAGACACAAACCTCTTCTGTACGACTAATGGCAAAGCCAAGCTTTGAATCATCCTCTTTTAGTTTAATCTCAATAGAGAACTCTCCTCCGATTGGAGCATACCAGAGGCGAACGGCTCGAACAACACCGATGTCTATTCCATGGTAATCCTCAAAGCCATAGAGGCTTGCATTTGCAAGGTTAGATAAGTCAGATAATGATCCTGCATTCACAGTGGAAGAAGCTGTCTCTCCAGAAATCTGTCACATAAGAAAGAATTCTAATTTCTAAGTAACGTTATTGTAAACAAAATTTGTGAGGGAAATAGGAAATGATAAGCTCGACCTTAGTAAGAAGAGATTCGGTTTGGATGTTCATGAAGACAATGGGGACTCCAGAAGCTTGAGCTGCATTGAGCCATGCATTTGCTCTGGCGAGGGTGTCATCGAGATCATTGTAACGAGAAGATACTCTATCTGAAGCTTTTGGAAGGAGTAACATGGAAAGAAAGTTGCTAGAATTTGGAACTGATAGCATTTCCTGCATCCTCCTTTCCCATGGAAACGAAACAAACCCATCCTGTAGCCTTGTTCTTGTCAGTGCATGCACCATCCTCGTCGTTCTTGAAGCTGCAATTAAACGTTCAAATTCAAAAACAATACACCTAGCTTAAGTATTCTACTTTCTAAGTAAGGTAAAATTCACGTGCAGTTAATTTCATGTGAAGTTAGATATTTTAGTCACGCATTTTTTAGAAACAACTTCACGTGAAGTCGAGTGCATGCATCTGAGTATTCATGGGTTAATCTAAAGTAATGTCACGATTCATGAATGATGAGGTCGACGCAACACGTGCAGTGCATGAACGATAATTCAACAAAATTAAAAGTTAAAACGTAATTAATAACACAAAAGTCAAAAGCGAGAAAAGAAGAGAAGGAACCTTGAAGCTCGAAGCATTCAGCTTCGGTTCGATCCACGAACCCGACGACATAATTCGGATCGGCGATGGAGCGAAGGACGAAATTCTTCTTAGAAACAGAGTCACTAGGAACGATGCAAGCCTGGAGCTCCGCGATTTCATCGGGTCCTCGCCTGACCCGAACCACTATGGAGGTGTCCTTCTTCTTGTAAGAGTCCTGAAGGATCTTATTGACGCCACTCTTTCCGTTCTTGAACGGTGACTTGAACCGGATCAAAGAGCTAACGGACCCTCCGATTCGGATCTCCTCCACTATATCGCCGGTTTGAAGCATGTCGCCGGTCCACTCGTCGGCTTTGGAACTTCCCTTGATGCACTCTATGGACAGCACTTTCGGATCACGTGTCGGTGAATCGGAGCTGCTCTGTGCTGATGATGCTGATGATGATGACTTGTCCATGGTCATGATACTTTTAACTAACCGCCTTAATTAAATTGTGTTTTGTGTTAATTAAGTTTGATTAGCAAGAGTTTAGTTGGTTAACTAATAATAAAGTTCTGGTGAAGAGAACATTATCATCCTTATTTTGGGTCTTTGTGAGATGAAAATTTATAAAAAAAAAAATAAAATAAAATAAAAATATGCAGAGGAAGAGGGAAATGGAGAGAGATGAGGAGTGGCAGCTTATGTATGGAATCGCTTTGCTTTAACTATAAAGGGAGATTCAAGAAGGAGGAACAATTAATGCTAAAAAGTCAAAGGATCTATTGAGTTAAATGGAAAACTAGTTTCTTGATATTTTTGTTTTATATTGAAATGATTTGGAAAACATGAGAGAAGATAAACTAGTCCAACACGTATCCACTATCCGCAAGCAATTAACCTTCTAATTTGTGGAAAATTTAGATCCAAGTCTAAGAGACCATGATGAAAAATGATATGATATAGACTTGGACCGGCTCCTTTCAAAAATTCTATACATTGTTATTTTTATATATATATTTTAGGTACTATTGATACACCAGAGAAAAGATTCCTGGTATTTTCGTGCATGTACAATAATAAATAATATGAATATCAATGCAAGTTGTTAAAGTAGTTGTGTTTCAATTCACACTTCAATATAATCATAAAATACTAAAATAGTTTCCCAAAACCATTACTGACGATTACAAAACTGATGCTAACTGAAACTTGCCAAATGTTGGAATAACCATATGAACTAAATAAACAGAATTCTGAGATGTTATATTGTCATCTTGTGGGTGGGGTATGGCAAGATATTTATCTTGAGCGAATTGATGATCATATTTGCCTTAATCTTTCACTGAAGGCTTTATGGATAATAATAATAATAATAATAATAATAATAATAATAATAATAATAATAAAGAAAATAAGAAATTGAAGGCAATGAAAAATTGAAATTTAATTGAATTCAAAGTTGGAGATGACATTCTAGAACCAACCGCAAGAACTTGACTAAGACCTTAAAAGGCAATTCTGCAAATTGGGCCCTATAAACATTTGCTTTTGAAAACTCATTCCCCGGATCATAGTTGCATACAGCTGCTTGCGGTGGTTGAACTTAATTTACTTTTCTTGGGAGAATGTTTGTTTTTGGTTATGAATTTTCGTTTAGTTTTCTCTTCTTACCATGATAGGTAAAAAAATAGGCAGTGTGTTAGGGTTCTCTTGCCCCAGTCTCAGTGTCAGCTTTGGCCACAGTGACAGTCACAGCCGAAGAGCAAAAACCATGTACATACTGCAAACCTTTCATGACTGGATTCAAATATTATAATATTTTAGACCAAAACGAATACAACAATATCTTTGATGTCTGCTTATCGCAATTAAGGCATGCGCAGCCCCTCTTCCCTATATTCCACGTTTGTGCGTCATCTCAATTTATACATTTACATCACGTTATGACTTGTAAAGTGCATTTCTGAAATCACTAGTGTGTGAAGTGTGAAACTAAACATGTTATGTCATGGTTTCAATTGTGGTAGAAAAATACAAGAGAAATAAATATTTACCATCAAAACTGCTCCAAACATGACAGAGATGGTGGAGGATAGGACTTCAAAAGAGACTAAAGGAGGCTCTTAAGAGAATGAGAAAGCAAAATATCATTGACTGCTATTATGACTCAACCAATTCTACCCGCTGAATAACGGCACATATAGCCCAATGAGGCAGCTCATCCCAACCCCCCATAACCATACAAACTTTGACCTCTACTACAGCATTTCATTCTTATCAAAACATAGATTATAGAGATTATATCTTTAATAGATGGAAAACTTGTAGTAATTATATATATAGTAAACAATTTGAATATGTCTAGAGTAATAAAAATTTGTTTAACACTAAAATATTAGATATAAAATTTCTGGAAATCTAATATATATAATATTTTGAATGAAGAAACCGTCTGTGACAGCACTAATATATAAATACATTCGAATCGCAAGTAAATATTACCATTCTAATCCTACTATATAATATATCTTTACTATATTCTATTAGACACCATTCCATCGGGTTGGATAATTGCAGAACATTATTCAACCTAACTGCACTTCAATCATCACCTTAAAAAAGAACATGATTACTCACCGAATATCTTATACCCATCTCTTATGTGCAGCAGCACTCTTAGCCCCACCAAGAGACCGTCTTCTACTCTTTTTCAAGTCCCCACGAGCTGACAATTGCTTTTGGCTCCAAGAAGGGGAATAATCTGCATTGAAGTTCCTGTTAGATGAAACTTCTTTAAGAGGACTCACTGATCGTGATCTGGATACTTTTGCAGGGGCAGATTTCTGATCCTGTGGAGTATCTCTGGCATTGTTGATCGGAGTACTATCTGAATCAGAAGATGAGGGACTGGTAGTGCTATCCATATCATAGATGAGATTGTCTCTCATTTGAGGCAGCAGGCTGTTACTGCTCAAGTCACCGGCAGAGAAGGAGGCTCGGCGTTCTCTGGTAAGCTGCATAACCTACACTCAATTGTGAAAGAACCAGTTATGTATTGCCACTTCTTAAAACCACTGTGATAGTGTGATGTACTTATTCATTATCATCTCAAAATGGCAATATCTTATATCTACTTCTTACCTTTTGTTCTAGAACCACCAAATCCTTCTTCAATTTTGAGATAGTTGAATTCTTCCTACGTATGATGTCTTCTAGTTCAGCAGCCCTCTGTTTTAAACAGAATTAGAAGTGATTAGTAAACCAGACAAAAGGAAAATATGAATTCAATGTGAATGAGTGTTATCACCTTGTGATTAGCAGCCTCAGAGGATTTAATCAGGGTGGTTAGATCCCTAATTGTGGCATCTTTCTCTTCACAGTCCCTCTTAAGATTATAAATATCTTGTTCTATGACCAAGTTGTTTAACTTTATACAAATAGCACAAGAGAAAATTAATCAGCTATAATGTCAAAGAAAAGAAAGGTTCTTGAAAGTTATTGCATACATTGCTAGACAAGAAGCTTCATTTGCACACACTAAACTAAACAAATATTATTATTACCTGAATTTCTGCAGAAGAGGTAACACTTGAAGCCCAATCCGACAAATCAGACATTCTTCTCTCCTCTTGTTCTTCATTAGAGAAGGAAGTCTTGCATTGGACAACCTCACTTCCAATGGAGGCTCTTGTAACAGATGCACCCTGCTAACAAAGTGAATTATTGAATGATCAAAACAATGTTTTCTAAAATGTTGAGTAAACACAACAACTTGATACTCACCAAATCATTGAGAAGGTCATAGTGTTGTTCACAATGCCAACAACCACAATCAACAAACTTAATTTTCTCCGCGCCAAACGATTCGCTCGATTGCAATTCTCCATTATCCTGGTTCGATAGCTTGTTGAAGGCAGCAGTTGAGAGCTCTTTAGTGCTGTTTAACTGCTCACAAAGATCGTCAAGCTTCTGCTGCATGCTTGATAGCACCTGGTCCTGGTAAGTAACAAGTAACAAACAAAACAAAATCATGATTTTAAAACACGAATAGTTTATTTAAATCTTGAATCAAAGGCAAACCAGGCGTCCCTACAACCATAGAAAATATGCTAGCTAGAATCTTGATTTAATTCTTAAAATATTTTGATTTTACTATTTAAAATGAGTTAATCGATTTTATAAAATTTACATTTTAAATCTTATTAGGATTTAACGTTTTTCCAATTCCACCTAAAATCTCGACCCCATACAAAGTGGAATTTTGAATCAAAAGAATAGTTTATGCAAATCGAATCCTAAAAAAGTAGACCTAATCATGAAAAGGAAACACAAAACTACAGTGATATCTATCTTATTCAGACCATGATTAAGCAAATTTAAAAGAGTGAAAGGGAAAGGAATCAACTATACCCTAAGCTCAACGGACTTCTTAAGGTTCCATATCTGCTTGTTCTTCTTGGACTCAGAAACCGCCACGGCAATAACCGCAACTAACAGAAACCTCTGAACGGGCGTGAAGAGCTCCCACGCAAGCGCTTCCTCTCCGGTTAGCCCAACCGTTCTTGCTGAGCTGGCACTCTCCGCGTTAACCAGCCGCCCCTGCAGGGATATCCACGCCACCGGAGACCTATCGGACGGGACAGGGATCGTGGTCCGCCTTGCAAATGTGGCGGAGAGGCGGCGCCGCGTGGTGGAGAATGGAGCTACGGATACAAGAGACGGAGGAAGCGCATGGTGATGAGAAGTATCATCCATTTCGAACGTTTGAGATTTGAGTATTCAAATTTTTTGTGTTTGAGAGGGAAAAATAATAGCCGCTGCACGAATCACGATTTCCCAAAAGCTTCCAAAATTCCGCACTACATTACAAATTACATCCTTCCACTTCCACCATTCACACAATTCACACTCTCTCCATCTCTCTTCTTTCTTCCAATCTTCTCCCATTGTTATTTATTTTTTTTATTAGAATGCTATATCTGCACTTAATTTAGCTAACTAATTTTAATTTCGATATCAAATATTAAAAAAAATATTAAAATAAATTTTTATTTAACGTCAAAACAATTTTTTAGTTAACATATAATAAATAATTTATTTAGATACATCTAGAATTATTTTATTTTTTATTATTTTTAAAAAAAAAATTATTTTATTACCATTTGAAGGTCTACAACGTTTGAATATGAATCCATTGTTTTTATTTGATTTGTTGTCATTTTTAATAATTTTTCTTCTGATGATAGAAAATTCAACTGGTAATTAATGGTAGTTATTTACTTTATGATTTTGGAAACATAAAATTAAAGCACAGTATACCACTGAAAATATTTAATTTAAAGATTGACTCCATTATTTGAGAAATAAAGAATAAAAGATATTATTTGGCATTGAATACTTGTTTGAATAAGTTTATTTACATTTTACAAGATTATGTGCTATTAAAGCTGGCAAGGGTAATCAAGAATGTATTCATCCAGGTAATTAACAAGTCAAAGGAAATCTTTTGTTTCCATGTTGAGAGCCTTTCTATGTAGTAACCAACCAGTAAGCAAGTTTGTATATAAAGCAGCAAATCAACACTAAATACGTGTAACAGAGTATACATAGAGGAAAAAAATCCTCTTATAAGGAAAATTAAGAAATAATAAAGTAAGCAATCAATTATGATTTTTTTTGGTGACTAAAAATTAGCAATCAATTATGATTAAATTTATCATTTTTATCATATTTGAATTCTAACTAAAAAAAAATTAAATTTGTACTTTTCTCATTTGATGAATGTATTCGCATGCTTGATCTATATATCACCATTTTAACAATCTTCACTTCGCTGACAATCTAATAAGCCTTATATATAGCAGCTCTGGTAGATAAAATGCTGGTGGTTTTGGTATATTCAAACTCAATACTACTCGTTGCATGCATGCTCTCTACCCTATTAGTTTCTTTTGAATTAGCATTGAGGTGAATGGTAGCTCCAAGGAGAAGGGAAGCGCAAATAAGAAAATAAGCCCAGGCTTAACATGTGAGAGGGTTGAGTTATGGTAGGTATAGATCAAAATAAGCAACCAAATCAGCCATCAGTGTATAATTTAAATATTTTGTATTTTAATATATATTATATACTGATGATTAATTTGATAGCTGATTTTAATATGCAAATAAAATTATTGAA
The DNA here is from genome assembly GCA_036250425.1 of Stylosanthes scabra. Lineage (NCBI taxonomy): Eukaryota > Viridiplantae > Streptophyta > Magnoliopsida > Fabales > Fabaceae > Stylosanthes > Stylosanthes scabra. Next base: position 7,044 of record JASCZI010272425.1, on the reverse strand, counting down.
GATGATTTGAATCTACCACACTATGCCAGGTTCTGAGTGTTTTAAACGGTGCTTATGGATTAGCCAAGTTCTTCAAACAGAAAATTGCAACTAACCAAATTAATTATGATTATTAGTGGTGATTTGCATTGGATGGGCCTTTGATCACCTTCTTGAAAAACTTGAAAGAAATAATTTGAATGAGGAGTTGTTTTCATGCATATGTCGTTTATAAATTATAATAAGAAATCATTTCGTTGTTACATATATTCATTTGAAAAGAAGAAAATTTTAAAGTTGCGTTATATTACCATGTACATCGATCGGAATGGGAACCATTGAAAAAGACAGTTATTCGGTGAATATTATTAGTAGAAGCAGCCAACGACTGTGACACTGATGCAGTAAAAGGAAATTAAAGAAGGTCCCCTACACTTATTATATACAACCTACGTGTCTCTACCACGCTCACTACCTCTTAATTTACCAAAGAAGGAGAGATTTACAATTTACTTAAGGGTTAGGGCAAGTGAGTAAAGAGTTGCGTGGTGACATCATGTGTGACATGGGCCTCACTTAAATGTGATTTAGGGGTAATTGGACCCACCACCATGGCCCAATGTTGATATGCTGACTCGTCTTGTCCATTGCCTCCAGCTGTACCCATAAGCCATATCCATACCAACCTTTCTCTCTTAAAGCCATATCAAACCCTCCACCACCACTACTAAACCTGTTTCTCTTCATTCTTTTTGTATTGATTCTCACTATTATCAACATCAATCAAATTCATCACCACACTGTTGCTTTGCACTGAAAAAATTAACACTTCATTTCTCACATATCCTTTTGTTCACTACAGTTCTCCTAATGACATTGATGATGATGATTATAAATAAATCAAGGACACACAACAAGAACTGTTTTAGATACAAACTAGTATATAATTGGATTGTATTTTGGAATTTATCCATCACAGATATAAATGATAAATATATGAATTTTATTGAAAATATGTGTCGATGTATTTTGAGTTATGTTAGTGTAATACAAAATACACACTAAAAATGAATTAAACTACACATATATTTTGTATTTCAACATGTATTATACACTAGTAACTGATTTGATAGCTGATTTTGATGTGCAAATAGAATTCTTTATATATTATACTTTAATTTTTGTGAATTATAAAATATAAAATCTGTATTATAAAAAAAATTTTCATATCTGTATTAACTTAAATTTGTATCAAATAACTTCCTTTATATTTTATTTTTGGATAAATATAGTAGTTAACTACATTAGTCGAATTTGCATGGCAAGACTTGAATGCTAACAACGATAACAGAAAGATAATGGAGAGAAATCCAAATTGGATATTAAAAAGCATCCAAAAATCAATAGTGATGTGAGGGAAGAGTAGTACCATTCATGCATACAGGCAATAGAGATAATGCATCCCAAAAGCGGAAGTGAAAGCAACCCCGTGATGGCTTTATCGAACACACCCAAATCTAAGAAATAATATTTGGAAATGCCATAATGGCAACGTAAAAAAACAGTAAAAAAAAAACCTCACCATCAAAAGAAAAGAAAAGAAAAATGTCGGCCTGGTCCCTCCCTCCTATGGCCGCTGTCTCTTCCATGCCAAGTCATTGTGAAACCAACATGCATGTAAAACAAATACTTGAATACCTTTATAAAATACTTAGATAGATATTTTGTAATTTCTTTTTAAATACAACTACTTAATATTAGTAAT
>JASCZI010272424.1:8990-26596 GCA_036250425.1 Stylosanthes scabra | reverse complement strand
CATTTTCTCTAGTTTTCTCTTCTTTGTTCTTCACCTCTAGGAACCCCATTACCAACCAAACTCTTCTTTTATTACATGTTTTGTGTTTGATTTGTGGATACTTGTTTTCTTTAATTAATGCAATTCTAATTTCTCATTTTATTTTGCTTTCTTTTACATATTACAATTTCTAGTTTATGTTCATGCTCTTTTATGATTCATATGCTCTTGGTTGTTGATCTACTTGTTGATTTACTCTATTGGTTCTCTTGTTAATTAGTTTATTTTCCATATTTGCTATCATGTCTTTATTTCATGCCTGCCAAGTGTTTGATGTTTTGTTTGCTTTAATTATGGAGTAGTGATCTTGTGCTATGGTCATAGGTTGAGGTGTGGATGATCCTAGCCACTAATCCCTAAAGAAAAGATGGTTAATCCTTGGGTTAATACCGTTTTATAGACGCCAGGCTTTCACTAGTGAGAGTGAGTCCTTAATGAGGTGAACATGGAAGATTTATCCATGTTCCAAAGACCTAGGTCCATTGCACTAGAGTATGAGAAGCCTGGGACTTATGGAACGGTGTTGATCTACCCGCTTTACCGTTTGGTAGAGTGTGGCTCCGCGGGTTACGTGACAACCATCTAGAATTGGGATTAATGGTGTTCATGGTGACACATGATATCTTGATCCATGGCCTAGAACCCATCTTTATCAGTTTCTCTCAATATCTCTCTCTTAATTTCCGTTCACTCACACACACAATTGCAACCCCTGATTTTCTCACAACCAAAATCGTCCCTTGCGTTAACTCGTTGGGAGAACGACCTGAGTCTCATACTCGGTATTTTTGAACTGGTTGCAAGCTCTTGTGACAACTCATCTTTTGACGACTCCGTCCTTGCTCGCGGCATATTCTATTCGGATTCCCCTACAACAATACCAAACTTGTTTTCAAAAGATAAGGGAATTTCGGATTAACCTTGTTGCGACACCTCGGGCGGAAGCCTCATCAGTGACCCTCTTCTCCAACATGGAACTCTAAACCTCTTCTACGTATGCAACTTACTCTAAAATTAACTGAACACTTCTACTTCACTTAAGGGAGTTGTTTAATATAGGACCTTAAACTGTAAACTCAGCACAATAACAATAACTACCACAATGATGTTACTAGTTACCACATTAATAAACAATAAAACCTGTTTTTAAAGACTTAGCAGCTTATCCAACTTAGAACTAATCCCCTCTCGTACCGGCTCAATTCATTCCAGAAATTCTTTGCACTCTTCTGCCCAATCGAAGAGTTTAGCATAGGGTGTTATGCCTAAACTCAGCATTTTAACAAATACTACCACAAGTACATTCCTAAACTAAGCACAGTCACTAATACTCCCACAATGATGTTAGAACCTGTCGCATTAATTCCTCTAAAAACTTACTTTAAAGAGTGACCATTTTCTACAACATAGACTCATGGTCTCTTCACTAACGCAACTTATTATAAAAATAACAATCCACATCTGAACTAAAGGGAATGACTTTCATACATACCCTAATAATAAAAACTAAAAACACTTTGTTACATACCATTGGTGCTGGCTGAGAGGAAGTATCCTGATTATGGAGTTCGCTGCCTCTACGGAGAATCTTTGCCCCGTTCGGACATCGGGTACTCCGATGCCCAACTTGGCCGCAAGTACTACATTTCCTTCGCTTCACTCCCCGAGACCCGAGGTCGCGTCCTGTTCCCTTTGTTCGAACGCTCACAGGGTCCCTCAATGCTGGACCGCCTGTAGGGCTGCCTTCCGCTACCACATGACCGCTATTCTTGCTCTCCAATTCCAGGGTATCATGCACGACACGCATGACATACTTTCTGAAGTCCTCGTCCGTCAAACAAGCAGCTCTTGCTAAACGCTTGCAGTGTTGCAGGAAGGCTCCGAGCCTACTCCGATATAATGCTGCCGCATCGACGTTGTCAAATCCCTCTGAATTGGCAAATAGGTCACCCTTGGCAGACATTGACCATCGCTTCAAGACCAGGCTTTTGGGAACTTCTTCAAGCCCAATTCGAACGAGAACGGCTAATATGTGAACGCAAGGTAGCCCAAACGACTCCATCCGTTGGCATGTACACTTGAACGTGTTTACCCCAACAAAGTGGAGGACATTCCACTTCTTCCCCGGCCTGCGATACTTTTCAGCCACGTAAAGTTTCCCTTCCTCGTGTTCGTGGCATTCCAACACCAAAACCCTCACGCTCCTTTGCAGAGACTCTCTAAACCGTGTGAAAAATTCACGGGTGAATTGCTTCGCACCGGACTTCTCTAACTCAGGAAATTGGGTCTGCAGGACAGGGGTCCCATAACATGATCTGAAATTTAACTCTTCCTCATTGTCCCGGAGGAATGCAACGCACCTTTGAAAATTGGTGACAAACTCTAGTATGCCATACCGCCTCTCCAAAAATCTGCCCAGCTTTGCATGCAACGATTCACACCTTGATGTTGTCCTAAGGCCCGCAAAGAAGCTTCCTCAGATGTAGGCTATGGCCCACGAAGACTTCTTCGCGTACAGGTCCTGAACCCACTCAACTTCCCTTATGCAACACTCCTCCACCATTGACTCCCACATAGTTTCAAACTCTTCCACCTCAACATCAGAAATCATACACTGCCTAAAGAGCGTTGTGAACCTAAGATTGCACACATAAACTGTAGCATTCCTCAGAAGGTGCCATGCACAAAGCCTATGGTGAGCATGTGGAAATACTTCTTGAATCGCCAAATGCATAGATCGGTCCCCGTCAGTTATGACGGCCTTTGGCGCTTTGCCACCCATGCATTCCAAGAGCTTCCTAAGCACCCATACATATGCCGCTTCAGATTCGCATGACACCATCGCAGCAGCAAAGACACATGTTTGGTTATGGTGGTTAACCCCAGAAAAGACTATCACCGGGAGATTGTACTTATTCCTCCCGTAGGTTGCATCGAACGCTAGCACGTCACCAAACACACCATAATCCTCTTGGCTCCGCCCATCACTCCAAAATATGTCACAAAAGTGTTTCCCAGGGCCAACCTCGTACCTCCAAAACATCTTCTCATCCACCCTTGCGGCATTCTCCAATACCCTTAACACTGCATTGACATCAGCATCCTGCTCGGCCCTTTTCCTCCTCACCTCATTGTACATGTCTCGCTTACCGAACATCACATTACTAAACCCTCCTGCCTGTGCCGCAATATGCTCATATATCTTCGGAATTGAGATGCCAACCTGCCGCATGCCATCCATGTGAGCTCTATCAACTTCTGTCATCTTCTTGTGCGGAGATAGGAAGTTCACAAACTTGGCAGGGAGCAGCTCGTGGTTATGCTAATCTACAAATCTCGAAACATACCATTTTCCACTCTTAGCATTTGGCTTTATCCTCATCTCCGCTGGGCAGCCACATCGGGTTAGCATCTTGTGCTCCCTCTTTCTACCCTGCATCTCTAACCACTTCTTTTCTCTAAGCCTTCTCTATTATAGAGGTAGGTGTGCCGGACAACTTCACCGCTTTTGTTTTTCAATTTCTTTCCCTGGCGCATTGCAAATCCCCTCCTACGACTGTATTGTTGATAGAATCGCATTGCTTCTTCGGGATTGTTAAACTCCATCATAAGGACGTCATCCTCTGTTACTGTTACACGTTGTGCCTCCTCCGTTGCCCTCCTCTGTTGTTCGTTACCTGGTTTCGGATAATGCTCAAGCTCTTCCATTCCTATGTCCAGCGACTCATCCTAAAAAATCACAAGTTTCCAATCATCGTTACGCAAGTTAACATAAAAAAATCACAGCATAACAAATTGCCTACTAACACATACATCCACACCTACTAACAACTATTTCATAATGTGGCTTCAACAAAATATATCTCCAGTTCACTTATAAACCCTTCCATGTCGCTCAAGGATTCTCCTTGCTCGTCACACAGCCGCGGACTAGAGCAACCACCATTCTCCTCCCCATCCATTCCTTTATTCAAGTGTTCCTTTCTACTATCACACTCGTTAAAATCACTTCCATAACAATGATCCTTCCAGCCAACTACTGCAAACCTATACCCTCCCACTCCAGTCTCACCCACATTCATCTGCCACCGTCCATCCATCATCATTACAAAATTTGTCCGTATTTACTTACCCTCGACATCAACTACACTGCCCATTATGTACTTGCTTTTTTGCCTAATCAAAACCCCACATTAACCCCAACGTTATGAAAATCGCCCCTACTGCTACCCGAACATTATCAAGCTTTGCATATCATATCTTGAAAATGATAGGTAACGCAGATTGGATTTGGATTTTCCACCTCCACCCATCCATCGCCATCACCATCAATCAGGATTTAAAACATTCGCTTTCAACTATCAACACAATAATATTCACCCTCACCTGAGCCTATTCGCTTCTGCTACTGCCCTGCCTTCAATCGCAACGGCCTCCTTAAGCTTCCTCGGTCAGAAAACAGCTTCGGTCAATCCCTCCCCGCCAGCGACGCCCAACGACCGCCCTTCCTTTCCCCCAAGCTCGACCAGCTTCCGCGACGATGATGTAGCTTTGTTCCTCCCTCACACTATTTTAACCTTACGAGAACCGCGTAGGCCGTCCCTTTTTTCTTCATAACTATGGCCTTCTTCCATCTCCTATAAAAAAAATTTTAAAAAATAGCCCAATTTGGTAAGCATGGCGGGGCTGGAAGCCATTCTCATCTGTGGCCATCGAGGTAATTTCCTTCTGTTGAAACCTCTTATTTTGGATTTTTCCATTGTTGTTACACGACAAACACAAACCTGCTAACAAAAAGTACAACTATACACCGTGTTCCGCTTTCTCTCAGCGGAACACGTGAACATCTTCCAATAATATATTATAATCATCTTTAAACAAGACAACTAAAGAACACTTTAAAATTATACTATAGAGCATCATTCTCTAAAAAATATAAGCAAATAAATATAGTTCGGTTGTTAAATAATATAGCACTTTTAGATTGATAGTACGTAGTATAACTAATTTATCTCCTCGCATAACGCGCAGATCTTAGTCTGATTTCTCTAAAAAGAAATAACTAATTTGAGTTAGTCACTTGCATCCTTGTGTAGCAGTAGTCTCTTAAATAGAATTTTAATGCGTAACAAATCGATCGTTGATTTGTCAGGTCAACGAATAATATGGAAAAAATATTAAAATAAAATTAATACTTTAAAATGAAACTAATTTTATATCCATAAAAAATAAATTTCAATTGACAAAACTTTTCGAATCAAATAAAAAAATTATTCAAAATTTCACGTATCGTATTTTACCAAAATTCTGATCTGAGTTCTTTGTCACCAATCCACCACCACTCAAACTTTCTTAATCTAGCTCTCATCTCCCAACTATCACTGTCATCACCCCGGCATCCTTCACTCGATCACCAACCCTTTATTCAAAATAAAACCACGGAAGGTGCAAGAAAATTTGGTTTGGAAATGTTCATTGTTCAATATCTAGAAGCCAATTGAAAGACAATAATCACATGCAGCCATGGAGTATGTCACGAAGGAAGCCTTTTCAGTCATTCGTTTGCTTTGCCGCGTGACAAACAATGTTATCTTAATCCCAAAAAGTTTACCAAAAGATAAAGTGCAATGTCCACCATCATCATGCAAATAATAAACTAAGGAGGCTAATGACTAATGATAAAAGCTTTAGATATGTATCTTACACTTTAAGGTATTTGTAACTTTACACCCGTTCTCTTTAGGAATTCCACTACTTATCAAAAGAACAATGTTTATGACTGCCAAATCACTGTCCAAATACAGATAAGTCTTTGATTTCTGATTATATTATCTGTCAGACAAAGCTTTAATGAAAAGAGTTTAAAGAACCTTAGCAGAGATTCATTCAATAATTCACCTAATAATAAACAATTAAATCAAAATTGAATGTTACAAGTTTAGAAAAAATATAATCGAGAAGCATCCATGCTTGCATCCCCATGCCTATGTTTGAAAGAACGAAAATAATTTATAGTATATATATAACGGGAATATAGAATGTAGTTAATGTCTAGTTTTTTTCCATAATATCTCTCATCATATAATTTATAAAAACTTATTTTGTCGAAATCAAGATTTCAAGTCGTGACCTTTTGATTTAAATATAACATATTTACCATTTTAACTTAATCTCAAATATTATTATTATTATTATTATTATTATTATTATTATTATTTTAGTATGATTTTACGTTTTACGTTTTTAATTTACTTTTTTGAATTTAGGTAATATTTCGATTTTCTCTATTTTATACCCTAATAATAATTCTATATTATATATAATGTGGATTTAAAAGAGAGTTATTAGCGAAATTTTCTTTTTTAAAATATCCTTTACTATATATAATCTACAAAAAATAATACTTATCTTATTAAAATTAAGAAACGAACTAATAATCTTTTGTTTAATTAATTGGAACCCACTTATCTTTAGCTAATTTTCAACATATATATTATTTGTTTTCTTATTTAATTTATAAGAATATAGATTAATACGCACTTAGTGCCAATAATAATAATAATAATAATAATAATAATAATGTATTTAGGGTTGATGAGAATAATATTTTAAAATACGTCCAGCTTAGTATTTAAATGATTTATGACTTATGTTTATTGAGAATCAATTTTGACATTTTTTATTAAACGATTATATTATTGCTGTCTATGAGAAGTGTTTTAAGAGTTCAAAAAGATAAAAAGCTTAACAAATTTTTTAGAGTCATATCATTACCAAATCAAGCGTGAATATTTTATTTGTTCTGGTCTACACATTAAAAAAAAATAAGACTTTCGAGAAAAAGATAGAAAAGTTGAAAGAAATATTTAATTGTTTTTATTTACAAAATTAAATAGATATTAAAGAGTTTTATATTAATTTATTATTTTAGCCTTTAATAAAATAATTTATTAGTATTAGAAAGATAAATTCAATCAAAATATGAAAAAATTTTAATTACATGAAACTATCAAATTAAAGCTTTTAAAGATCGATCCTCAAAATTGTTATCCTCCAAATAATAAAATTTATGAACAAAATCAAATATTTATGAATTAAAATAAAAGTCTAAAATATACTCTTAAAATATAAGTTAAGAATTAAGATTATTATTATTATGAATACAAGTTTTCCAAGATTTTTTGATAAACGAATAATACTACTGCTACATAATCAACATTCAAACGATTGATCATTTTGGACTAATATTTAACTGACAAACTTATAAATTCTAATGGTATAAAAATACGTTATGAATTATCTCAATATATTGACTACATTGATAAAAGGTATTGGTTCCTCATTAAACTTTATATTTTTCCGTAATTTTTTAAAAAATAATTGTTTCTTTTAATAAATATGTAATAAAATTTGTTAAAAATTTAAACTTGATATTTTTCATATTTTTTCAATTAGGATAGAGTATAGTTTATGTCCCTAACGTTTGTGAGAAGTTTCAAAATTACTCATATCATTTGATTTGATTCAATTTTATATTCAACGTTTAAAAGTAGTTTCAATTATACCTTTTTGGATGGGGAGAGAGAAGAGAGTGGTGAGTATAAGGGGTAAAATTGAAAAAATATAATTGACTAAGAGTTGACCAACAAAAAATTAACAAAAAGAGTATAATTGAAACTAATTTTAAACATTAAGTATAAAATTAAATCAAATCAAATGATAGGATTATTTTTGAAACTTCTCACCGACGTTAGGACATAAATCATACTTTACCCTTTAAATTAATACCAATATTAATATATTTTAAAATTATTTTGTTTGAAAAATCTTACTCTAATGCACTGACAACATAAAGTTTTTCACAAATATTCAATCGCATTTATTATTTTTTATAATGATTCAGAAAATTAATATAAACGATAATATTTTTACGGATCGAGCTCCTTTAAATCTCTTTATTCACTTTAAAGAAAAAAAGCTATGTTTTAATTTTTTTTAAATTAAGACGATGAAACTCACAAACAATAAAATTTATAAATTCAAATGGGATAAAGAGCAACATCAAGCATCAAAATTAAATTCACGTCCCAAAAAAAAAACATCAAAATTAAATTCTTATTTGAATCTAAATTTTATTTAAATTTTAAAGCATTAATTTATGAGAACTTTTATATAACTCACTGCATTCATTCTCTCTGAATTCTGAATTCTCAAGTACCTTGTGGCTTGTGCTGTTAACCCACATGACATGCTCAAAACTCAAAAGACCACACGCACTTCGCTGCAAATAAGTAATAACAACTAATTTACTCTCCAATAGAGTTGTTCTTGAACCATGTGCTGCTGCATGCTCTGGTAATGTTGTTTCTCTTTCTGCCACTTTCCTTCATAATAATAATAATAATATGTTGTTGTTGCCAAAGCCTAATGAATTCTCTTCTTCTTTGGATCCTTCTCCTGCTCCCGGCTTTCAAGGGGGGTTTGTAATTTTGTTTAGTAAAGCAACAACAATGTGGGGTTTCTAATTCTATTCAATGCTTCTCTTTTATTATTTATTCTTATTCTTATTTTTAGTGTGGATTATGAGGATATCCCCTCTTTCTGTTTTCACATTTTACACAACCAACACAGAGATGGTTACATGGGTTGAGTCAGTGTCTGAGTTTGCATTGTAGAATGATGTTTTCTGAATGCTGTGTACTATTTTGGTTATATATATTTTTTCTTACTGAACTTGGGAGAATCCATTTGAATGTGTTGCAGAAGAATTGTTTATGCTGAGTGAAACAGTGGTCTGAGACAGCTTGGTTCTAAGTCAGAATAACTGTTTTCCTGTCTCTCTCTCTCTGTTTTTTTCTTTTTAAATTCTTTTTTGGTTTCATGATTTTCTCAATAGTTTTAGGGTCTCTATCACATGATTGTGATAAATACCATTTTTTAGTTATAACTTGGTATCTTTTTGGGTTGGTCATGGGAGTGATTTTGATTAGTGTGATGAACATACTATTTTCCAAATTATGGGCTATTTACTCAGACAAGTAATATATTGGAAAAACTGATGCAGCTGGATTTAAGTTAGGTACTGTTTATTTGTTCTTTGTGGTTCATGGAGTTCTCTTTGGTTTTTGTAGGTGAGGAGAATCTTTGGCTGTTGAAAAATTTGTGGTTGCAAAGATTATTGAATTACCAGAATCTGTTAAAAAGCAGACTAACTGAGCTCTTGTCATCGCAAAAGATCGCTGCATAATAAAGCTGAAATCTGTATATATATGATATCAATTAAGGGAGATTTTATGTGGTAACATTTATGATTTGTGAGCTTCATAACTAAGTGGTTGAAAGGAAGAATATTGATGCAAGGTGCTTGTTTTCTTGTGAGCTTTGGATGAAGTTAGTTAAGTCGACTGGAGAAAGTCCTACTGCCTATTATTGATCATCATTTTGCAAAATTAGTGTAGCATTGTTGGCTGGATTCTCTTATATTCGGCTGCGAAAAGTGTAATTAGCTGAGCAATTATCTTTGTAACATGGGTTGTGTTTTGTCAAGTTTTGATGAGGATGAGAAGGTTGGCATCTGCAAAGAGAGGAAGAAACTAATAAAGCAGCTAGTGAGTGTTAGAGGGGATTTTTCTGATTCCCTATTAGCATATTTGAAAGCATTGAGGAACATTGGTGGCACCCTCCGGCAATTCACGGAATCTGAGTTTTTAGAATTTGATACTACCTATAATGGTGTGGCTGGACCGGCTTCTCCATGCATTCATCTCCCTCCTTCCCCGGTGAGACCGCCACCACCGTTGCCTCCGCTTCTTGCTGACGAAGCTGCACCACAGGTTGCCCAAGAGGTGGCCTCTGAGAGTGTTTACAACAATGTTCCTCCAATGCAAAATGATGCAGGTATGGGGTCCTGGATATTTTCGACTGATGATCAAAACTTCGAAATAGTGGAATCAGCAGAGGACGAGAATTGGGAAGAAACCAAAACAGAATTCGAGGAAGAGGACCAGGACACGGAAGTTGTTCAGAGTGGTGTAAAATCACGTAGCGGAAAGCAGCCAGTTGATGATAATACCTCAGCCAGAAGCTTGTTTGGAAAAGAAGGTACAGCTATGCCGGTCGTTGAAGTCAAGAGAACTAGAAGGGAGAAAACATTGGAGGCCATAGGTACAGAGTTAGATGAGTTTTTCCTGAAAGCATCAGCATGTGTAAAGGATATTGCTGTTCTTATTGATATCAGTGGAGGAGATACTCTTCTGAGGTCTAATTCCGGGTGTCTTGATGGTAAGGCTACAGTTTCATTTGTAGTAGAAGAACAATAGATAAGGGCTTAATCATATAAGTAAATAACATGAAAATGGGACAACCAGCATGTCACTGAATACATGCTATTCCGTGACATGCCGATTGTGATTAAGAGATTAATTCCTGTGTATTCTGGCAGTCGGATTTAATACTTGCATGTTTATTTTTTACATCATCTGTTTGTAGGGAAGAGAGGCAATTCTGCAAAGGTGTTCAGTATATTGTCACGGAGTAGGCATCGAGCCAGAGATGCTGCCGAGTCTTTTGGTCCTAGCGAACCGTGCAAGCCTGGGGCTCATTGTGCCACCCTTAAAAAATTACATGCAGCAGAGAAGAAACTTTTCAAGGCGGTAAAGGTAAGCCAAAATAATATAACTTACTTCCTTTTATTTTCTTTCTTTTTTTTGTTATAAAGAAAAAAGAAACTCCCTGTTTATTGCAAATATGAAGCAAAGTTGTATTTTCAATTTATCTACCACGAAAAATGTTAGAGTTTTCCTTGAGGTGGACTAAGGGTACTAAAATTTAAGGCACATTACTCCAGAACTGTCTCTGCCTTGAAAAGTGAAAAGGGTCATATATGATAGCAAAAAATTCCATATAATCCTGCTTTCTCCTACATGACTGAAAATCTTATGATGTCTTAGTTGCTAGCATATCCAATGAAATAACTAGTTTAATACTACTATCCCTTGATTGCTGACCCAAATTCGTTCGTCTTTTTTTTTTCTTCTAAATTTAACATGAAACCTTGTTTTTGGACTTGAAATTGTTAGGCATGAATGTCTTTCTTTTCTCATTGTTTAAAATGTTTCTCCTGTAGGAAGAAGTAATTGTCAAACTGGAGTTCGAGAGGAAGTCCTTATTATTGCAGAAGCAAGAGCATGAGAACATTGACTGGATGAAGACTGACAAAACTAGATCGATTGTTGAGAACTTGGACGCTCATTTATCGAGTCTTCGACAATTGATCACCGAAACAACTTCATCAATTTTGGACCTTATAGATGAGGAGCTGTTACCCCAGCTGATTGCATTAACTGCAGGGTACATCTCTCTAAATTGGATTCACTACACTTGCTCTAACTTAATAAGTTCTTAGCAATTGGGATCGTTCCGATTTTGGAAATAGTTTTTATCTTATATTTTAGGAAATATATCAAGAAATTGGTTGGCTATTCATCTCATTCAGTTGCATTCATAATGATGTTGTGCCATTACAATTATGTTATGAATCTTGCATTGGTTGTCATCAATGCAATATTGCAGTCAAATGTGATGTTTGAGAATCCACATTGCTGGTTACATGTGCTAATAAACGAGGAAGAGAGCTAAAAAGAAGAGATGTGATTTTTTGTTAAAAGGAATTGCATGTTGAATTTACCTGATAAAGAATGTAATATTTAATCTCATTCTCTCTATAATGATGATGCAAAAATAGAGTGATTCAGTTGACGGATAATGAACATGATTGAATATTGTAAAAACTATATCTGAATCATACCATGGGTTTCGCCTTAAACTCTTGCAGGTTGATAAAAATGTGGAGAACAATGAATAAGTGTCATCAGTCCCAAGCACTCATTTGCCAGCAGCTGAGTAACCTCACCGATAATCAAAACATATTACAAAACACCGAAGATCATCACCGAGCTACCATTCAGTTTCAGACAGAAGCCTCTTACTGGTACTCTAGCTTTAGCAAGCTTGTGAAATCTCAACGCGAGTATGTAAGGACCCTCTGTAAGTGGATTCAGCTTACCAAATGCCTCCGGGATGGCCATGAATCTAATGATAACTCCTCGTTGATTCATTCTATTTGTCAACAGTGGGAAATTGGTCTTGACAGATTACCTGACAAGGTATTTTCTTACCAAAATTTGATGTCATTTTTTTTCCCCTTGATGTTTTATTTAAAAAAAAAAAAATTAGCGTAACTTAGCTTTGCTATACTATTTTTTTTGTCTTTGTTTTTCACATCAAGAAATCTCATTTTCCTTTTCAAAACTCAAACTCAATTGTACACTGGATTTTTTTTTTCCCGCTTCCAAGAAGATACTATCAAGGCATAGCTCAGGCTTTTCTTTTTCTCTTTTAGTCAATTTAGTTGAAATTAACCAAAATTAGCCCACTCTACCAACTCTTGTTCTTGGCTTCCTGCTTTTCAACTTGCAGGCAGAACGAAAAGTTTTCGAATTCTATTCAAGTTTGTCAAATCTAAGTTTTATAGTAAGCTAAGTAACATAATTGAGTAACATAGGATTGTAAACACAAGTTAACTTAGAGAGTTCATTATTATACGTGGATTGACTTGTGTCGTATAAAGTATGATCAAATTTGTAGAGTATATAAGGCAAGTGGATATGGTATTTGTAAATAAATAGTGAGGTTTATAATTTTTCTGGCACTGCGATTACAGGAGGCCTGGGATGCAATAAAGGGCCTATTGTCATCTATCCATTCAATAATTGACCAGCAGGCGCAGGAAGATAACATTCTAAAGCGGTTGAACAAACTCAAAATGAGGTGGCGAAGATGCTCGGAGTCCCTGAGTGAGATGGAGGAAAAGTTCAAGTACACCTTTGAAAATGGTGATATACCTGTTAATATGAGCCCCATGCATCCGTTATCGCTTAAAAGAAGCAAAACAGAAGCCTTGAAGAAGGAAGTAGATCGCATTACCGCAACTTATATGGCTGCTGTCCAGTGTAGTAGGACCATGACTCTAAATCACCTCAAAACTAGACTTCCTCAACTCTTCCAGTTACTGATGGCATTTTCAAGTGCTTCGGCCGAGGCTATCGAGGGTATCCAGAACCCTGCCGAACAAGTAGAATCCACTGATACTGCATCGCATAACTGATGAGTAATTTCTTTTGATGTGGTGCTTTGGAAAAGAGTTAGTCTGTGCTTCAGATTGATCATGAGCTGAAAATATAATCTGGTGATGTATATAGTAGTGTTGTCCTTCTTGAGGATCTGTATACTGAAACAGAATTGCAAAGAAGAAATGTGTGTATATATACTGAAATCAAATGTGATAAAAATCAAATGAGGAAGAGGATGTTTAATTTCTCTAAGGAACATTGGATTTTGACTTACTCTTCCATATCCAGTCCAAGTGATATATGAATTTGAAGTTTCACACTTCATCATCCTGCCATATTTAAGATGTGTACAAATGTACAATGTATAATATACCTTCCGGATACCCCTTATAAGAATTTAAAACGCAAGTAATGTCCAAAATGAATTAAATGATCCTCGGTATGTTGCAGGTGAATCAAAATAAATGTCCAAATAGGTCCCTCAATTCCACTGTTGTGAATCTCCATTCACCTCTATTCGTCCCATTGAAAATTTGTCAAATGCCTTTATTGTAGTGTTGAGTTGGATTGTTAAGTGATATAAATTTAGTCTCACTATAACATTTGATTTAACATTAAAAAAAAAAAGAACTTCTAGTTAGCCATTTTTAATTAGGATTTTAAATTTATAATTCAGGATTCATAGACTGAAATGGTAAATCATCTAATTTTAGACTGTAATTTCTCTTCTTCACTGGTGGGTGGCTGAGAAATGGGGGAGTTTCAAGGGGTGGGTGGTAATAATATTAAATCTTGGTTTGAATATTGGATGGAGCTAGACATAAAAACATGAGCAAATAGGTCTGGTGTAAATTGTCTTTTGCTATTGTATGGGTTGTTTGGACCGCTAAGAATGAAAAATATTTGAGGCAAAAGAACCTGACATAGATAGTTGTTGGGGGAGAATTAAGGGATTGATAAGCCAGTGGAGTTGTAGAAGAACGAGTGTGATTGTGAGGCAAAACCCGAGAGTAAGGGCAAAGAATAGTAACAAATTGAGATGGTGTGTATGTATAAAATTTATGTCAGAAAGAAATATATATGTAGCTGGTGGATATCTAGAGGATTATCTTGGGGCAGTCAAATGCTATAAGGGGGATGAACTGCAAGTGAGAAGTGATGGAGAGGCTATTTTAGCTTCCTTAGAAATTGCGTTACAATTTGTACTAGAAGATTGTGGCATCAAAGTCTTTGTATTGGATAATAGGCTTATTGTTCAGTGATTAAATGGAAGCGACAAAGCAAGATGGGACTTGAATAATTTGAGGAACAGAGCGGCCAATATGAGGAGTATGCTTCAAAACGTGGAGGTGGAGTTTACTCAAAGCTCAGAGTTCAGCAGGATAAACAATTGGATTGCCTTGGCAGAGAGCGAGACAAGTCAATGGATGGTGTGGGTGTAAAGAGCTACTGAAGCTATGCATAATACCGGGGTGAAGATGTTGACTAAGGTGAAATAGGTATTATGCTCATGGAGTGTTACTCTATGCTGTTGTGTTTCATTGTACTTTGCAGGTTGTTTTGCTTCTTGTGGTTGGTAAGGTGCTAGATTTATCCTTGATGGAGTGAATTTAGTATCTTGTTAGTCATTTATCTCCCCATTTGAGTCTAGTTTATAATCTAAAAAATATATAATTCAGGATTTAGAGTTAATGAATTATAATTTAGAGTCCAAAATTTAAGATTAATAAAATAATTTTAAAAAAGCTGATTAATGTTAGATGAAAAAATTGTAGTAACCTAACATTACTCCTCTTTCAAATTTTGGAGAACATCAGGACGGCGAGAATCTAGAAGACGACAGAGAAGTACATTGCAACCTACGAAGCACGGACACTTCGTTGAATTGACGTGTCCAGGTGTTGGACACGTTTCGGATACGACACTCACCGACATTCGTCCGACACACGTGTCTTCTGTGTCCTTAACAAAAAAAAAACCTTTTCGGACACACGTGACACTTCAAAATATTATCACGTGTCTGCGTGTCAAACTTTATTCTTAACTTATGTTCTTAAAATGAGTTTAAAAGTAGTATATATTACTATTTTTCAAAATTAAAAGTTAACTTAAATAATTAAAAAACATTAAATATATTTTAAAATAATAATTTAAATTTTAATATAAATAAAATGTTAAGATATTATTATAAGTTGATTAAAACATACATTATATTTTATATGAGAAATTTTAGAGAGCCCATAGTTTATTAGCTAATAGGTGGCCAATAAGCTTTTTTTTTTCTCTTTCCTCTTTTACCACCCACTATTTTCCTAATTACACTCATGAGTTCTTTAACGTTGACTCCCTAGCACTACTTATTTTATATATATATCGTGTCGCCGTGTCATATGAAAAATTAAAATTGTTGTTTCGGCGTGTCGCGTCCGTGCTTCATATATTGCAACACTGACAAACAGCCCAAAGAGGGCGTAGATCTATTTTGTCAAGCGATTGGCCATTGACGGCGAGGAACATGACAAATGTCATACCAATACAAACAAAATAAATGACTGATTTTTGGTTAAACAATCAAACCAACCAAACTAGTCAAATTTTCAGCCATGATCAAAAATTTATTTTAGTCTTTCTTCAAAATTTAACTAATCTTTTATATATATAAAAAAATTTAACTAATCAAGATTTTTGAAAGAAATATTTCTTGATTCTTAGGTGTGAATAAACTTCTGCTGAAGAGGATATTAAGCGGTAACAATTGTTGTAAAAGATAAACGAGATAAATATTTTAAAGCAAAATATACCTTTTGACCTAAAAAGTTTTTTTAGAAAATTCTAAAAATACCACCAATCAAACACAGAAATCATTAGTTCGCAATGTCCCAAAAAGTTTCCCTCTTTTGACATTTCATTTTGCTATGCATACGCCAAGAACAACAACAAATTAAGAATACACAACAGTTTTTCATGCTTCTTTAACGGTTCTCAGGAGTTTGGACGTTTCCTTTTGAGTGATCCACTTAGAGCAGCCTTAGCTTTCGCCCACTCTTTCAAAGAAGAAGAACTTCTCATGAATGTGCAAGTTTCACCTATTTCAACCCTCGCAGTGGTTCTTTCTTTTTGCACTGTTTCGTCGGACGATCTTTCCCTTGCTCTTTTCTCGCACTTCTTCTCACAAGCAGTATCATTGGCACCACCACCACCATCATGTTGACTCTTTTCTAGAATAGGCACATCACAAATAACAACTTCATTAATGGTATCTTTTCCTGCATTATTATGCTTGGGATTCATCCAATTGGTAGGGTCCACGGTAGACCCCTTGGCCATTGGCTCTGAGAAAGTAATGCCTGGCAAAATCTGTGAAATGCTAAATGAACTGTTGTCTCCAGCAACCAGTTGTGTCCATGACTGCTTCCGCCGCCATGAAGCACCTCGACCGGTCTTGTTCGACTCCGCATTGTTCTCAACAGGCTGAGTTTCAGCATGCTTTTCTATTGCTGATGTATTGGTATGATCAGCTTCAGCGAGCTCCATTTCAGATTCTGTATCGCTATGTTCACTCCCTAGGTGTTCATGCTCTTCCATGTTTTCAGTTTCGTCGTTTAATGATGTGGATGGGCTATCAGGTCTTTCTTGTTCTGTAGGCAATATGAGAGTGGCATTGAAAGCCGTATTACCTCCATTACCAAGTAGTTCTTTCCATGAAGATTTCTGAGACCATGAAACTTTAGACGGTTTCCCAAAATCGTCTTCTGACTCGACAGGTTGCGCATCAGATCCTACCTCATCTGGAAGGGTCTGCACATTATGCTTTCCTTTAGCAGTAGTAGACACATGTGCAATGCTTTCCCTCTCTGATGTGCGAAGTGATTTTCTCTTATTGTTGGGATTGCTGTTATGCCCTTTGTGCACATCAGACTCACTCTTGTCATTTTCTTCATTACCAATTTTTGATTTACTGAACCATGATTCCTGAATATCCAAACAACAATTAGAGACAATATAAATAAATTTATTCTTGGATAAAAGAAAAAGATAGTGATACAATAAGAGATAACTTAACCTGTTTCATTTATAAGCCCTAATTGCACCCAAAAAAATAAAAATCAAAACAAATAAAATCACAAAACGAAAACTAACCTGATTTTCCAAAATCATTTGAAGTTCCTGGCTCCCTATTAAGGCCGATTTATTTTTCTTTGTGTTCACATTAATTATGAGATCATCTTCGTCTGTTGAACTACCTACATCAGATTCATCAGGATGTGCAGGTGATTCAAAAGAATCCTTTGTTTCAAGATGCTTCTTGTTGGAAACCTCTTCATTTCCAAGTAGTCTGTTCATCACAGCATTCATTATGTTTATTTCTTCGTCATTCATTCCTCCAATTTCTGTTGCCCTTCCAATATGTAGTTTTCCCCTTTCTGTGCCAGAAGG
>JASCZI010272423.1:0-10080 GCA_036250425.1 Stylosanthes scabra | reverse complement strand
GCCTAGCACCAATGGCTCCACTAGAATGATCAGCTTCATCGAACCAGCTCACCTCCATGTTAACCACTTTCTCAAAACACATCTCCCGGATCCTCTTAATCAACTTACCCCCGGCGACAGCGAAAAGGTAGAATCTAGAAGGATACACAAACAATGACAGTGCTCCAAGTCCTACAAACACCAGTGCCCAAACTCTCGAATCGTGGCGAAGCTCGTGAGCTGGCTTGTAGAAAATTGTGATCATTTTCGAAAGTATTAGGCCGAAAGCCGGAAATATCAATCCACTTATAACTGCAGCTACTGATCCCATCAGTAAGACTGGAATCTCAGGCTTGTTTAGAGTAGCGAGACGAGAAAGAGGAACTTCCGGCGGCGAAGGTGAGACAGTTGAAGAAGTAGTAGCTTCAGGTGGCGGTTCCATGACGCCAACTGCTGTAGGAACAGGAAAAGGCGCTGTGAATGAGTGGCGGCCGCTGTTTCCAACACCAAATGATTCTTGATGGCTTAGAGATCTCATCGAAGAAGATCTTATCGAAGAAGATACTCTTCCAGAGTGTAAAATACTTTCTGGCTTGTCTTTGTAATTTGCGCCATGAATTTCTTGAAGCCGAATTAGTTGGCTATAGGCTCCGTCGGGATCACCGGTGAGCTCAGCATGCGAACCTGATCAATCGGAAATTGTAAGAATCAACGAATTTATATATTCTTAGAACAAGATAGCGAGATTTCTATTTTCTAGTTTCTACCTCTTTCTACTATTTTTCCTTGATGAATAACAGCAATGGTATCAGCATTCCTTATAGTGCTTAATCGATGCGCGACGATCACAGTTGTTCGGTTCACCATTATTCTGTCCAATGCCTCCTGTACGATCCTCTCAGATTCGGCATCAAGCGCACTTGTAGCTTCATCAAGAAGTAAGATTCTTGGATCTTTCAGAATCGCTCTTGCTATTGCAACTCTCTGCTTTTGACCTCCAGAGAGCTGAGTTCCATGCTCGCCAACCATGGTATCCAAACCCTAAGTTCATAATTCAGAAAACAATTCACCTAAAGCACCATTCATTAACAACGCTATAAGATTTCTTCACTGTGATTTGATTTAATTTACCTGAGGAAGCTTGTCTATGAATTTTGCAGCATTAGCGAGTTCCGCTGCTGCTCGGATTTCTTCATCGGTTGCTTCTTCTTTTCCATAAGCGATGTTCTCTTTAATGCTACTAGCAAAGAGAACTGGCTCCTGGCTAACTAGGCCAATTTTCTGCCTGATCCATTTCAGCTGAAATTCTTTGAGGTTGATACCATCAATGAGAACTTCACCAGCCTGTGGATCATAGAATCTCTCAATCAAACTAACAACTGTTGATTTCCCACTCCCACTCTGTCCTACCAGAGCTGCAGTAGTTCCACTCGGTATCGAAAGCGAAAAGCCATTGAATATCAGTTCATCTGGCCTTGTTGGATAGCTAAAGCAAACCTCCCTAAGCTCTATGTCTCCCCGAATGTCATCCAGCTTTAGACCGTTCGGATCCGAAGCATCGATTTCCGGCTTCCTCTTGATAGTCTCAAACATCTTAAACGCCGCCGCTTGCCCTGCTGCAAACGCGCTCAGGCTCGGAGATGCCTGACCAAGAGACCTGATATTCATAGTATAGTTAGGGAAGCACTGCATGATAATCTCTACAATCGCTTTGGAAATTCAATACTTACATGGATCCAGTCAATAGAGCAAAGATTACAGTGATAACATCGCCTCCATTGTATCCTTTCTCTATGATCATTTTGGCGCCATACCAGATAGCCAAACCATAAGTAGCTATAATAACAAAATAGAGTACTCCAAAACCAAAGCCAGAAGCAATGGCCTCTTGCACACCGGTCTTGTAAGCTTTGATTAATGACTGATTATACTTAATTACAGCTTGCTTCTCCCCCGTGAATGATGCAACCTGCAATTCATTGGTGAAACTCATGTCATTCACATGTTTTGGGCAATCACCAAAGTAGAGATTTAAGAGCGAGGAGTGTTCATACCGTTCTAATTGAGCCTATAGTCTGCTCCACTACACTTGCTGCAGCAGCATATGCTGTTTGTCCGCGAGACGATGCCTTTTGAATCACTAAGGTCATTGCAGCACCAGACAACACAAGAAGTGGAATAGAAGAGAGCATCACAGCTGATAGAAGCCATCCTTTGATGAATGCTATGACAAAACCTCCAAAGAATGTTGCCACCAACTGTATAAACTGTCCTATCTGGATATGAATGAATGAATGAGATATGTTGTTTCTATCTTTTTGTTTTGACACAATTCCCAAACAATATGGTTCTGGTTCATACATACCTTCTCACCCATGGCGTCTTGAATAAGGACAGTGTCACCGGACATTCTTCCAACAACCTCGCCGGTGTTAGTTTCCTTGTCGAAGAAGCTAACATCTTGCCTCAAGATTGTTTGAAGGTATAAGCCTCTAATTCTTGCGGCTTGTCTCTCCCCAGTAACCATCCAACAGGTCACCTCTGTTACACAAAAAACAACAATTTTCATGTCCAGATACATTACTAATTTATTTAACCAGTTATTTTGAAACGAAAGGAGTAACAGAGAAGCTTATTATTTATGTACTCACGCATAACTGATGCGAAAAAGGTTCCCACTGCCAAGTACACAAATTTCAGTGACACCTGAAGAAGAGAGAATGATTCATTGTGGTGTGAAAAATCTGAATAATTTTCAGTAGTTACAAAAGGTAAACTTCAGAGTTAGTTAGTTACCTTGGAAACTTCATGAACAACTTCTTTGGTGTCTGAGTTTCCTCCAAATGCATTGATCATACTCCCAAATATTAGAGTCATTAATGGCATGGAGATTCCATTACCAATAGCACCAACTGTTCCAACAAGCATCAACAAATGATCCAAACGATCAGCAAATGAGAAAAGCTTGTATAAGGGCACAGTGTTTCTGCCTTCATCTTTCTCCTTTCCCTTCTCTGGATCTTGCTTCTTCATCTCAGGGTCTGCAACTTTCGAAGAACTCGCAGCAGTAGTATCACTACTACCTTCCATTTTCATGGAGAAAGAAGGCTCCTTTTGCTCACAAGCCTCTCTACCAATGATGTTTAGACGGGTATATAACAAGTTCTGAAAAAAAAAAAAAAAAACATCACGTGTTCAAGTTGATTAGTCACACACAAAATAAAAGTTTACAACGGAACGCAATGCTCTCCATATTTCAAATCTTTATGTCATTCATGAAATTTCCGTGTTCTTTACTTTTCCTTGTTAACTATGTAGAAAACAAATGCTCTGAGAAAGAACAGAGAAAATAAGAAAAAAAGAGAAAAGGGATGATCAGAATTTACACAGAACCAAAAGAAAGAAATGAACCTTTAGAAAAGCAAAAGCCAATGAAGCAAAAATGTTGTGGCTTCAATGAAGATGAAATACTAGCCGTAGGAGGCAACTGAAGAATGATAGTTCGTTATAATGGCAACTACTCTATATATATACAGTTGAAAGATTTTGGTCAAATTATGCTTAGGTGGGAACTGGGAAGTATGTAAATATAAAAGTCGCATATTTCTTAATCCGCACGTTTCTGTATTTTTGTTACAGTGTTCTTATTTGGGTCTGAAGGAAAGAGAAACTGTATGCGAAGCTGCATGGTGTCTTCGCTTGTCACAATCCATCATGTTTTAGTTATACCAAATAATGAGACTGACTTTGAGATAAGAGTTTATTTATTTTGGAAAATAATAAAATATGTTATAATTTAAAATTATCTTATTTAACTCGATGTATATAATATTTATAAAATTTAATTTTTATGGGCAGTTAATATAACAAGGTTTTACACATATATTTAATTATGTGTTATTATATCATTAAAAATAATTAATGTTTAAATCTATTATTTCTAAAATCATAAATACATGAATCTGATTAAATAATTATATAAATTTTTTTACACAATCAGTGCATTAAAATTAAACTTTATTTATAATTATATATGTTTGTAATATATAATATAATGTATTTATTTCATTCGACAATAATTAATAAATGTTTTATGATTATCTAACTATAACTGATAAATATTTTTAAAAAAAATATACTGGCATGGATTTATATTAAAGTTAAAATTACTATTAATAGAAATTTTAAAAAATATATAGTAATTTGTATTTTTTAAAACGATCTTTTGAATGAGTAGTTTGAATGATTTTTTTTTATGGTTCATATGAAGTTCTTTAATTTAGAGTCAAATTTTGAATAATTAATTGTGGATAAAATAGGTTAATAATACCTTGATTTCATATAAAAATCAATGAAAAGAAAAAGAAATATGGTTTATATCTTAGCAAAAGTTTCCCATTCTGTTTTATTTTGAGGAATTATTTCATAATTTTTTTATATTAAATCAATAAAATTGTTTTCCTTTTTATTTTAATTTTTAGGGTTTCGATTATTTGCTAATTCGTGTGTAGGCAGCGTTGTCTGTCGTACCGTTGGTTGTATCTATTTATTGAATTAACTTTCATTTTTTTATAGGCTCGCTCCCTCTTTTTCCAAGAATTAATGCATTTCCCTTCGGAGGGCCTTCTCTAATCTAATAGGAGAAAAGCCTTTCATTTCCGTCAAATGACCCAGCCCCGAGGCTTTTCCACCGTCCGAACTCCCTTTCCTACCTATGTTATGCTCCCCCGGCACAGGCCTACCACGCTTCGCGCCTGCGGCGTTTTCGCCAGACGGTCTTTGCTAGTAGTGCCATCCTCCCCGCTGGCTGTATGGGCGGGTTTTCCTTCACTGCTGCGTTCTGTTAGGCTATGGATTATAAGAACAAATGTAGTTGAATGAGACAGCAGGCGGATTACACGTTCCACTGTGCCAAAATGTGAGGTGCAAGTGATGATGATCACCCCGGGATATGCGCTAGCACCCTTGACACGCACTCCAGAACCCGCCAACGCTCATGAAAACCTGGGTCGATCGGTCCTCCATTCATCTGACCGGAGGTGTGGATAATGAGGCCACCTTCACAACCCTCTCTCTTCTATCCTTATGTTGTAGTAAGGTAGGGCGGTTTGCTTCAGTTGCTCAACCGCCCCTTAGCTCGATGCTCATGACGCGCTACGGGACCTTCACCGTGACCAAGCAGGGCATAGCTAGCGGCATAGGAGTCGACTCGGTGTCAACGGCTTCGTGCTGCACTGGAGTAATCCAGTATGCGGTTCCGCACGTTCCACTACTTCTCCGTTCATTTCCAATACTCGTCGTGAAACACCATGAGAATAAATCAAATTTAGGAATTGAATATTTTCATTTTTTTAATAACTTTTTAAATTTTGAATATGAAAAAGGTAAAGAAAACAAAAATCTATCTAAACAGATCTCTACTTAACTTCATGCCCGGTTAAAAATTATGACTATCTAATTGATGCAAAAATAAGTTATACTTCTACATAACCTGTGTCACTGTGACAGTCAAATTGTTACAACACTGTAGACTTTAAAGACAAAATAATAAAGAGTTGAAAAAAGCAAAAGAAAAATATTGTTCTCTATATACACTATACACTATACACTATACAGTACGTATAAAGTGACGAAAAATTATGGAATTTAATATCTGATAAGTGGGACAAAAATCTTTCCGAGATCAGATTCATTATTCTAGATTCATTGCGTGATGCCAAATTTACAACACTTTGCTTCTTCTCCAAGACCAATATAATATTTGCTTTTGAATTTTCGCCCTATTATGGTCCATACATAAGATTGTGGCCTCCAACGTTGACCACACAGCTATACCATGTTACTCTATTAGGGCCAAATAATTAAAATTTTTATGCAATATAATTAATTTCATAGAAATAACCCATACATACAGAACCGTAACATGTGCTAATAATAATTCTATGCTGAATTTTCTTCCAAAGATAGACATCACATTGGAACTTTGAATTAACAAGCATATCTTTCATTTAATAATCTTCCATCTGAGATCACTCATCAATCCTCACTAATCATACTATTTTGTTTGTCTCATATTACATTAATAATTTTATATGCAAAGTCAGTATTATGTTTATACAAAGTGTTATGTCATGGTTTACGTACTAAATATAGGCATATCAGGTGTTATATGTATAATTTATTTTTTTTTAAAGCAATTAATGTCTATTTTTGCAAAAGTAAACGAGTGACATATATTATTAGTTGATTATAGAACAGTTCATAATTCCGTTTCAAAATCTCTCTGATAATTAACAGCTCTCACATTAGCCTAAAAATTAAATATAGAACTATCTTACACTTAAACTTTAATATATTATTTTATGATATGGACATGCCTACCTCATAATATATGTTTTGTATAATTTTTCAAGATTAATGCTATGAAATAACATTATACAATTATTAGAGAATCAATAATTAAATTATTATCCAAAATTTATATAAATTATCATCCGTAATTTATATATAGTATTGATTGACTCTATTAATCATAAAACGTTAATTTCTAATTTTTTCATTTTCCAATTTCAACTATTGTATTGTTGTTTTGGTAAAATATATATATTTGAGTTTTAAATAAGTGAACATCATCTTAAGTGGCTCTCGTATTTAAAGCCAATATTTTTTTATTTGTATTTTCAATTATTTCAAAATGGAGAAAAAATTATAAAATAGAGAATGATTTTCTATAAGGTGAGAAAATCAATAAAATAAAAAAATCATCCATAAATTAAATTAGTGAAGTTACATATGATAAAAAAATTATAATTCTTTTAGTTTTATATTGTATCTCTCAGACCTCGAACTGACATCTGAGCTCGAACCGACATTTATTTATGTGAATTAATTACTGAACCAATCTAAATTAATTTTTTTTTATGTGCGGAGGGTATTTTATATCTCACAAGTTTAGACTAATCGTTTATGCTTTATTGAGTGTCTCTTTTGATGGTTTGCTTTGGTCATATTTTTTTTTTACATACATGTCATTCCAAAGTTTGAATATTAGTTATTTAATAGTAATAAAATTTTCACTTTATCATTTTATCCTTTTTTTTATTGATATTTTACCCATTTATTCGCTTTACAGAATTTTTTTCAACGATAGCCTCTCCACACTAAAATTCTTTTTTTTTCAACAATAGTCTCTCTACACATCAAAGTTTGGAAACCCAAGATTTTGGGCTCTAAAGACCCATAACGAGAAGACACACGTGCACTTATAACTAACAACCCAATCCAAAACCAAAACCGAAACCAAGATTCTCTCTTTCTCCTGAGTCCTGAGTTTCTCTCTCTAACAATAATCTCTATCCACAGTTTCTGCCTGTCACATTCACTCTTCCGGAACACAGATTCTCCCCACTCTCCAAATCCCATTACATGTTCTCCGCAGAGGTTTTCGGCGTCTTCGCCGTCCACGGCACCGATGTAACCCCGGCATTCGGTCCCGCCACCGCCAACAACACTAACTTCAAAAAACACGCGCCTTCTTCTCATAGTGTGGTGAACACCGTGAGGTTCCCAAAGGCTTCTTCCGCCACTCTCTGTCGCTGTACCGTTGACTCAAAGACTGCCGTCAGCGGGGAAGTTTTCTCGGTGACGCCTTCCGGCAAGTCTGACGTGGACTACCTTGGCGAGAGCACCAAAGGCGATTTGAACGTTAAGTTGGAACACCTCGAAGCTTTTGGTAAAAATAAAAACTTTTTTTTTCTCTCTCTCCCATTTTGTTTGATAAATTTTATGTTATGCTTTATTGTTTATCCTTTTAAGGTAATTGAGGTGAATAGCTTGATCAGTTTATATGTTAGCTTATACGTTAGGAAGTACCCGGAACCAGCATGTGTTTTTAGCGGTTGATCTTAATTTAGTTTAATTATAAAATATATATATATGATTAAGATAAACGGCTAAAAACACAAGAACATTCGCATTCCGGGTATACTGGAAACCTTTCCTATGTTATACTATGTAAACATTGAACACTCCCAATTATTCTGCATGTGCTCATCACTGTAATTTTGGATTTGTTTGTAGTGTTTCTCCGTTGTTACTAGTTTACTACCATTCATGTTAGTTCCTTTGTTTGGTTGTAATGAGTTACTGATAATGTTTGTGGTATTTTCATAAATTTATGTTGCAAACAAAGTGGATAATGGTTTCTTCCTCGTAGGAACTGATGGTAATGGTGCACTAGAAGGTCCAATTGAGGAAGTGGCTAGGGCAGAAGCTATTGAAGCAGAAGATTTGCTGAAAGACTTGGGTATTCCGGTATGTATAGCCTACTGATTTTGCTTACTTGCTGCATTTTATAGTTAGTGATATGTTTGCCTAGAAAGGAACTGTGGTCTCCTTCACTTTATGGGTTAGATTAGTTGATGAATGAATGTGTGATCAATATGCATAGCAGTGTGCTACCATCTAGACTTTTGTGTGTTTCTATGTCGTTACTCGTTATCATATCCATCTCAATACAGGAATATGGATAATGTTTGTTACACATACGATGAGTATGGTTTTGTGAAGATGCACCTTTATTATTTTCAAATTTCAAGTAGTATAACAAAAAGGGGTAGTTGCAATATCCTTAGCTCTAGGTTTGCAAAACCTAATTGAACCACCCGTCTACATGCTTGTACTATAATTAGCCCTAGTTGTATATCAAAGAAGTCCCTAATGTGATTTACTTTTTTATGGTTCCTACTCATGGGAGTATCAACCTTCCATGTGATCATATTAGATAAAATATCAACCTTATTACGAAGGCCAATACCTTCTTCTTTTCTTGATATTGTCTTTATGTAATCATTGTTTCTGACTGGCATATTGATTTCTTCTATATATATATATATATTGTGCAGAGTCCTTCTTCATCAAGAAATTCACCTCGTGGAGTATTCTGCAGCCGTACATTGAACCTGCGGTCAATTAGTGCCATTGGATATGACATGGACTATACCTTGGTCCAGTATAATGTGATGGTATTCATCTGTTCCACATTAGTATATCATACAGTCTGTGTGAACTTATAATTTTAACTGCTGCTTTTGTTCAATTATCAATTGTATACCATTGCTTTGCCATTGTACTTCAAATCATAGAAGTACGGAAAAGGTTCTGTACTATTTGGTGTCTTGTGCAACTGTAGGTTTATCTGCATTAAGTTAAATGGACTTCTTTGATGACTGATATTGAAATGTGCGGTTGCAGGCTTGGGAAGGGCGGGCTTATGACTATTGTATGGAAAACCTTAGGAACATGGGTTACCCTGTCGATGGGCTAGAATTTGATCCTGATCTGGTAAGATGTTATGTGCAACAGCCTGAAGGCGTCTGGCAATTGATGTTCTATCTTGTTTGTACAAAATGAAACTTACATTTCACCGTAAACTGTTCAGGTGATTAGAGGCCTTGTCATAGACAAAGAGAAAGGCAATTTGGTTAAAGCTGATCGATTTGGTTATATAAAAAGAGCTATGCATGGCACTAAAATGTTATCTACTCGGGCTGTGAGGTAAATGTCAGGCCTTGTAATTTGGTTTATGATAATCCAATCAGAAGCTTCTTGCTTTCTTGTTAGCTTCTGTCATCATATAGTGCTGTAACATATCGAAACACACATCAGTTTTGCTACAATGATTCTAACAGAGTGTATTCAACATAAGTGAATATGTAATTCTACATAAGTTATTGATGATCAATGTAAGTTGACAACTTATTCAAATATCCAGTACAATACAGTAATGGTGTTTCGTTAAATTTCTGTTTAAGTGTAAAAGTCTGAGTTCTGAAATAACTGGAGATTTGTAGCATATTATGATTGATTGCCTTTCAGAGCATCTCTTGCACGCGTACACACACACACATGCATGCACATGGAAATGTACTTACATATAGCTCAGTAGATTTCATTTATCAAAAACTGGAGTAATAGTTTCTGTAGTGCTTCTTAATTTTATATGCAATGGAAGTGAGATGTATGGGAGGGAACTGGTGGACCTGCGAAAGGAGAGTAGATGGGAATTTCTCAACACACTGTTCTCTGTGTCTGAAGCTGTGG
>JASCZI010272422.1:14146-31027 GCA_036250425.1 Stylosanthes scabra | reverse complement strand
CTTATTTGAATGACTTTCTACCTCAAATTAACTTAAAATCATCCAAGAATACTAAATATGTTTATAAATGTCAACAATTACCATTTTATGATAGATTAGTGGTACTCGGATGATTTTATTGATTATTTTCAGGAAAAATGAAGAAAGGAAGCTTGCAGAGCAAGAAACAGAGTTTAGAAGCAAAACAGAGGAAGAACTCCACGCATATGCGTGGAAGGGCACGCATATGCGTGCTACTCGAGGACCTAACCACGCCTAGACAGCTGTGGCCACACTTAGGCATAGCACCTTGGCTTTCCCTTACCACGCATAGGCGTGGAGGTCCACGCATATGCGTGGAAAGCTAAAGGCTCACGTCCTGCATCACGTTTAGACAAGCCCAAACGTGACTATGCCCCTTCAAGCTTCGTTCATCCACGCATAGGTGTAGCACATCCACCCATTTTGACACATAATCAAAAGCCAATAGAATATAATTAAACCCATTGGAATTTGGAAATGGTCCCATGAAATCAATGCCTCAAACATCAAAAACTTCCCAAAATAGCATGGGTTGCTGAGGCATCTCATCCTTTTGGGATGAATTTCCTAATTTCTGACACTGATGACATGCTTTACAGAATTCGTATGCATGTTTGAACAAAGTGGGCCACCAGAATCGACAATCCATAATTTTCCGAGCAGTTCTTTGAGGACCAAAATGTCCTCCACTCTCAGATGAGTGACAAGAATGAATAATGAATTGGAATTCTGAATCAGGCACGCACTTCCTAATTACTTGGTCGACACCAGGTCTCCACAAGCAAGGATCGTCCCAAATATAGTATTTGGACTCGCTCCTTAACTTGTCTTTTTGGTGTTTCGAAAGGTTTGGTCGAAAAACGTGGGCTACCAAATAATTTGCCATGGATGCGAACCAAGGAGTAGTTTCAGATACAATATTCAAATTATCGAAGGGAAATGAGTCATTGATAGGCAGTGGGCTCTTTTCAGTATGTTCGAGGCGACTCAAGTGGTCTACCACTAAATTCTAAGTTCCACTCCTATCCCTAATCTCAATGTCAAATTCTTGGAGAAGTAAAATCCATCTAATAAGCCTAGGTTTTGACTCACTCTTTTTCAAAAGATATTTCAATGTAGCATGATCAGAATATACTATACTTTAGAGCCTAGCAAGTAAGGTCTAAATTTATTAAGAGCAAATACAACTGCTAGCAGCTCTTTTTCAGTGGTGGTATAATTTGATTGAGCTAAATCTAAGGTTCTAGACACATAGGAAATGGAGTAAGGAGCATTATCATCACGCTGCGCAAGCGCGGCACCAACAACATAATTGGATGTGTTACACATAATCTCAAAAGGGAGCTCCCAGTTAGGCCCTCTAATTATCGGTACTGTGGTAAGTGCTAGCTTGAGCTTCTTGAATGCCTCAATACATTTCTCATCAAAGTTAAACACAACATCTTGGTGTAGCAAGTTTGATAGAGGCAATACAATCTGAATGAAGTTTCTAATAAACCTCCTATAAAAACATGCATGTCCAAGAAAAGACCGTATCTCCCGCACATTTGCGAGGTGAGGCAAACTAGAAATAACAGTAACTTTAGCAGGGTCAACTGAAATGCCATCCTTGGAAACCACATGTCCTAATACAATTCCTTGTCTCACCATAAAATGACATTTTTCAAAATTTAGAAGAAGCTATGTATTAATACACCGTTCCAAGACCCTAGCTAAGTTTTTCAAGCATATATCAAATGAATCACCGTAGACACTAAAATCATCCATAAACACCTCTAAACAATCTTCAATGAGATTAGAAAAGATACTAATGATGCATCTTTGAAACATAGCTGGTGCATTACACAAATCGAAAGGCATCCGCCTGTAAGCATACATTCATTCCAAAGGAGCATGTAAAAGTAGTCTTTTCTTGGTCCTCCGATGCAATATGGATTTGAAAATAACCACTAAACCCATCCAAGAAATAGTAATGGGATTTACCTGCTAGGCGATCTAGCATCTGATCAATGAAATGTAGCGGGTAGTGATCCTTCCTGGTAGCCTGATTCAACCTTCTATAATCAATGCAAACCCTCCAGGCGTCCTGAACTCGGGTTGTCACCATCTGATCATCGCCACTTTTCACAACAGTAACACCAGACTTCTTGGGTACCACTTGAACCGGACTCACCCATTCACTGTCGGAAATGGGGTAAATAATAGGGGTGAGCGTGGGTGCGGTTTGGTTTGGTTTTACAAAAAAGTCATCTGATCCGATATTGCATAAATATTTCGATTTGGTTTGGTTCGTTTTTTTTTATAAAAAAACCAAACCAAACCAATATATATCGGTTTAGCTTGGTTTGGTTTATTCGGTTTTTCATTTAATTCAAACAAATTAACCTATGTCATAGGTTCATAGCCATATTTTAGTGTACCTTAAACTCATCATATGCTATTTTCAGAGCCAATACAACAAAATACTAACAATTCAAAGTTAACAGATCTAAATTTATCTTTTAAATATCCTAAATCAAAATCAACAATTTCTAATATAACTTAGTTAAAGAAATTAAATACCCCCAAATCAGAACCAATAAATAGAACAAAGGATCATAGCCAAAAATTGGAACAAAATAATTTGAACAGAATTATAACCAAAGAATTTGAACAAATAATTATAACAAAAAATCAAAACAAATAAATTATATCAAATAATTAGAACAAGAAAGTAGAACAAATTAAAAAAAAAATAGAACATATAATCTGTAGTTTAGAACAAAAAAGAAAAACCAAATATGATAGGCTAAGAACAGATTATGGATAGTGTGGAGGATGATGCTCAGATCTGCACAGTAAAAAACGACAACGGTGGTTGCGAACTTGAAGACGACAATGATGGCTGAGATGGAGGATGCTCAGATCTGCGTTGTTGGGATTGCTACACTACTAGAAGGACGACGCTGCTGGAACACTGCGCTAAAGGGACGACGGCACGACGCTGGCTGGGCTGCGTGGCGCGGCGCTGCGATGGGTGGTGCGAGGCCCGAGGATGGTGCGTGGTGGTGACTGGTGTGAGAGTGAGAGTGAATAGGGGTGGCTATGGGCTTGTGTGTGAGGCCGAGGGTGATGGCGGCTGTTGGTCGGTGGTGGGCTGGTGGTTGGCAGTGGGTTGGTGTTGGTGATAAAGAGAACGATGGAGAGAGAGGAGTGACAAGTGAAGCGTGAAGTGGCAGCAGCAGTTGCTGATTAAAATAGGAATTAGGGTTTTCTCATTTTATATGTATATATATTAAGATGTTTGGTTCGGTTCGGTTTGGTTCAAGTTTTTAGTGGAAGAACCGAAAATCGAACCGAACTGATAAAAACTGCAAAATTTGATTTTGTTCGGTTTTTCGGTTTTCGGTTTATGTCAATTTTCAATTTTTTTGGTTCGGTTGATCGGTTTAGCTTGGATTGGATCAGTTTTGCTCACCCCTAGTAAATAATACCAGCATCCAAGAGTTTGGTGACTTCTTTTTTCACCACATCAAGTATCAATGGGTTTAGCCTTCTTTGAGGTTGTCGCACCGGTCTAGCATCTTCTTCCAAGAATATGGTGTGTGCAAGTAGCTAAACTAATTCCCTCGATATCCGCTAAACTCCAACCAATAGCTTTTCTGTGCTTCCTCAACACCTCAAGTAATCTTTCCTCTTCAGAGGCAGAGAGCTCCGTGCAAATAATGACTGAGAGCTTGTTGTCTTCTTCCAGAAAAGCATACCTCAAGTGGGCTGGGAGTGGTTTCAATTCCCCACTTTCAACCTGTTGCGGTTCTTTACCATCTCTGTTCAGAAATGATGGTGACATATCACTTGCTGACTTGATTTCCTCCTCTTTACTAAACTCAGACACCTCTTTCAACCGATGCAAACACTCCTTTCCCACTTTTGCCACAATCTCATCAATCACATCACAATGAAATAGGGAGTGATCCTCTTGTGGATGCATTATAGCTTCGTCAAAA
The DNA here is from genome assembly GCA_036250425.1 of Stylosanthes scabra. NCBI lineage: Eukaryota > Viridiplantae > Streptophyta > Magnoliopsida > Fabales > Fabaceae > Stylosanthes > Stylosanthes scabra. Next base: position 27,020 of record JASCZI010272422.1, on the reverse strand, counting down.
TTGAAACGAACTACTTTACCATCCACTTCAAAAGAATACACATAAGAAAACACATCAAGCTTGAACCGGGCTATTTTTAGAAATAGTCTTCCCAACAAAATTGAAGATTGTTTCCCAAAATCCACAGAGGACATATCCAAAATGTAAAAGTCTACTGGGAATATCAAATCCACAATTTGTAACAACACATCTTTAGCCTTACCAACAACTGATGTGATACTCTTATCAGCCAAAACAAACTTAGCAGTAGAGCGCTTAAGCGGTGCGAAATCAAGCATCTCATAAACTGACAGTGGCATGATGCTCACGCACGCCCCTAAATCACACATACAATCTATTAGCTTGGTACCTCCCACCATGCAACTAACCAGACATGGTCTCGGGTCATCACACTTTTCAGGAAAATCCATAGGTAAACCTCTAAGATGTTGTGTTCTATCTTTATGCATACACAATTCTTTCAGAACTTAGTATATTTTGGTACTTGTTGAATAGCATCAAATAAGGGAATGGTTACCTCCACCTTCTTGAAAATTTCCACCATGTGCGGATTAAGTTCCATGGAATTCTTCATTTTCTTTACCACAGTTGGGAAAGGAATAGGGATGGAGTCTTCAATGATTATCTTCCCCTTTGATACCTTGGTTTTTACCATTGCACTTCTTGAAGTCTTGGGAATTTCCTCCATATCCTATTGAACATTTTCAACTACAACCTCATCCTCCTTGTTCTTTGTGTTCATAACAGCACTAGGAATAACCTCTTCAAGTTGGGTGCCCAACCTCAATGTGATGGCATTAAGGCCACCTTTGGGGTTTGGAAGTGGTTGAGAGGGTATACCACTAGAGCTAGAGGGTTGGGAAAAGTTGGGTGTATTGTTGTTGATGTTTTGGGTGGCTAAATGAGTTAAGAGCTCCGTTATGGTGGGCATGTGTTGTTTTTGAAACTCTCTTTGCTCGTGCAATAAAGTGCGAATGTCATCCATGGGTGGTTGTTGTGGTTGTGATGGTTGTTGTCTTTGATGTGGTGGTTGGTATCGTTGTTGGTAGGATTGGTTTTGGTAGTGTTGTGGTTGATTGTGGTTATATGAGGATTGGTTTTGGTAGTGTTGTGGTTGGTTGTGGTTATATGAGGATTGGTTTTGGTAGGTGTGTGATGATTGATGTGGTTGGGATGATTGTTGGTGGTAGTTTTGAGAGGATTGATTTGGGTTGTTGGGTTGGTTCCACCTAGGGATTTGATTGTTCCCTCAACCTTGATTGTTGGTATTGTTGGAGGTTGGTCATAAAAATTATCAGTGGCAGCTATGATTTGGTCCTCCTGAAGTTGCGGACACTCGTCAGTATAGTGTGAAGTGCAAGCACAAATCCCACAGTGCTTTGGAAGTTCAACTTGAGAGGTTTGTTGACGCTGCGCATTCAAAAGACTCTGTTGACCTTCCCGAATATCCTTTAGAACAGAAGCTATATCCCCCATTGCTTTAGGAAGGTCTGGTGATTCATTTCGAGTCACCCCAAAGATGCCCTTTGAAGAGGAAGAGGAAGCATTAGTACGAGTTCTGAAGTGCTGACTTGCATCAGCTATATTTTCTATGAGTTCTCATGCTTCCTCGAGTGTCTTTACCAATAAACAACCACCGATAGAAGCATCAATAAGAGCCTTGTCATTAGGGCTTATTCCTTCACAAAAGTAGTTTATCAACAACATTTTAGGAATGCAATGATGCGGACAAGATGCACATAGTTTCTTAAACCGTTCCCAATACTCATAAAGAGTTTCTCCATGTGACTGTATCATGCTCGAAATTTCCTTCCTGATGGAGTTAGCACGAGACGGAGGGAAGTATTTTTCCAAGAATTTCTTCCTGAAAAGTGTCCAATCTACCGTAGTTTCATCACGGAGAGTGTAATACCAGTCTTTTTTTTCCCTTCAAGAGAAAAGAGAAAAGCAAACGTCATAACTCCCGGCTCATCACCACCAGTTCTCCGAGTTGTTGCACATACCACTTCAAAATCCTTGAGATGCTTAATCGGATCCTCACCAGGTAACCCATGATATCATGGCAGGAGATTAATTAATCCAGACTTCAATTCAAAGTTCACATTGGGTTCTGGGTACCTAGCATTTTGGACTTGAAAGGCTAAGTCTGGAGATCCAAGATCCCTTAGTGTTAACCTCTGATTCGAATTTTCGGCCATGACAATGTTACCTGTACCAGAGAAAGGAAGTTCTAAATCAGACTCAGACTCAAACTCAGAAGCAAAAGTGTACGACCGAGTGGTTTTCAGAAAAATTCTGACGCCTAATTTGTCTCAGATGCCGAAGTGATCTTTCGATTTCGGGATCGTATTTGACTAAATTAGGTTCAGAATTCGACCACAACATTCAAAGAAATAACCATGTGAAGCATACAGTTATTTTACTAAAAGGAATAAACTAATAAGTAACTAACTAAACTACTTAACAAAGGAAAATTCAACTAGCTACAAGTAGTTAAACAACTAATAAGCAACAACCTAAAATAACTTCTAACAAGAGGAAACAAAAATAACTAAGCTATTCAAAGTTCATGGAGAGTACAGAGACACTTTCTAAAAAAGCGGATATGGGCAAGGAAGCCGTATCTGGGGACAAACCTATGTGCTGGAACAATAGCGGCTTTGATGAAGCACCTCCTATAAACATGACGGGAGTGTGGGAAGATGAAGGTGACATAATCATGCTTGGTGCCACCTTTGAAATGGACTTTGGGAAGGCCACGCAAACCCCAACATCTCAGCCAACTCCTTCAAACGCAACCGGGTCGGCTCTTGAAGGCAATCTGATTCGCTCCCCACACGGTGTTAGGGTCGAGTTACGGTAAGTGTATTTGATCTCAACGCTCTGTGCATCGTGTGATATGAACTAGAGGAGTGTATTTGATCTCAATGCTATGTGTTATCTCTTATTTTTTTATTTTTAAAACCCCTTTAGGCCCAACTTGGGGAGGGAAAGTGTAGCCCTGGAAACCCATATGGGGATAACAGGACTTTCACTCGGAGGAACCTTTCGCCTTTATCGTTTCCTTACGATTTTTCCATATGGAAGCCAACGTAACTAACTCTGTATGTTTGGTGTCTCCATTTTTTATGAATGTAGTTTATCCACACTGCTTTCCAGATAACTAAGACGTTGAGGTACCCAACTGTTCAGGCAGGCATTGGCATACATATTTGGACTTTCGATGAACCCTAATCAGATTCTGTTAAAATAAAGGTGACCATAAGCTACAACGTGAGGATTTATTTTGTATGCTGCCAGGAAAGGATCTGTCGGACTACATCATGTAGGTGATGGCATATAGGACCTCTTGGACCCAATCCCAGCGTCAAGAGCGGACTGTGTGGTCTTTTCCACTCCATTCTCGGTAACTTGCTTCAAGATAAATTTTCAATTCAAGATAAATTTGCATGCATCAGTGCTCTACTTATATAAGCCCTTTTGGGATCGCATGCAGGAATTTGCATGACCCATAAGTGGATGACTCCCAACTTATTGATCTCTTCTGGCGAGATTGGTTTCCTCATCCAAATTCCATAAAATATGGAGACCCATATCCTTCTCCTATGATAACGTCTTACTCGGGATAGGTGTTCCATGCTTATTATTAACTTCTCTTTAGGGGGGAAAGTTTTCGAACCAAACCGAACATTATTGCAAAACCAAAACGAAATTTACAACAACCAATGGAAAAATTTGAAATTTTTGGGTTTTTTTAACTGATTTTACTGATCGGTTCGGTTCGGTTTGGTTTGATTTTCGGTTCTCTTCTAAAATAACCAATTGAACCGAAATATTAATAAAATAACCCTTAATTTTACATATTTACCCCTAACCATAGTTATAAAAGAAAAACCCTCACTCAATGATACTCACAGTCACAGACTTACTCCACTCTTCTCTCTTATACGCAGCCTCATTAGACTTCTCTCCACTCTCCATTCTCCAACCACAAAGCATAAATCTTCTTAGCCCAACCACTAACCTGCCACGCTGCCACCGCTGCCTGGAGAAAACATGTCGCCGCTGAAGCCCTTGTCTCTGCCGAGTGCCACTATTGAAGCACCTGTTGTAACACCCGCCTTTTTCGTATCTATCAGTATCTCTGTTTTGACAGAAAATCTCGTGTAAAGCTTGAACACGTGTAAGGAATGTGTTTTCCTCCTTATGATATTGTTGAGTTTAGTTAATGTGGTTTTTATGACGAGTCTTAGTGACGGATTTGAGTCGTACGCGTTTTTCGCGAATTTTCATCCTTTCGGGTAAAACCGCGATGGATATCTCAAAATGATCATAAAAATATGAGGATCATGAATATGTAGATAAATTTTGGTTATGTGCATAGTATCATAGGTGAAATTCCTAAATTATCCTTAGGGTTTTCTTCTTAAGAAGTAAGAGGCAAAAAGGTAATTTTCTCTTTCTTACTTTTTAACTTTTTTTCCAACATGTTTTTCTCTCTCCTCACCACCATTGGTTGCATGGCTTTGGGCAGTCTCCAAGCAACCTCCAACCACCACCCACCCCTCTTAAACCGCCGCCTACACCCCCAAGAAACCCTAATTTGCTTCTTAAAATCCTAAGACACCAACCTCTATATAAACACCACTTAAACTCACATTTTTGCTCCCCATTTCTTCTCACTACCGCCGCGGCTCCCTTCCCTTGTTACATACTCCATTTCAGATTTTCACTCTCCAAAAACGTAAGTGTTTGTCTCGTATTCTCTAAGACAAGGGGAGATAGTTTAAGAGCTCAAGGTAAGCCCTAGGAGAGCATCACCGTCGCCGCCGTCGAGGAGCCACTGCCGGGAAGCCAACACCGCCACTGTCCTCATCTTGGGTCCATGGCCACCATCATCATCTTCATTCTCTTGTTCTTGCTCTTCTTATTCTTCTTCTCATCTTCATTGGTTCTTCAAGGTGAGATGCACAAATAACTCTTGTTCTTAGATAAATTTCTCTAAGACTCCAACATTCCCATCTTGTCCATTTTATGTTATAGTTGCTCTCTTCCTTGGATCTTCAAGTAGCTTGCTAAGATCTCTTCAAGGTTAAGTTTTGAACGGTAAAAATGTTTCCCTACTTGCTTTTATCTTCCTTTACCGAAATAGCGTGCACCTCGCATGTTGATGGATCTTGGTCTTTCTTATTCTTTAGAGCTTAGAACGAGCCTAGATCAAGTAAAGCTTGGAGCTCCTGGTCATTGGAGGAACCGAAGAGCTCGTGAGATCCGTGGAGCAAAAAGGAGTTTTTGATGCGCAAAATCCTTGCGGAATTTCAGGGCTTCCACCGGCAAGTGCACCGGATCGTATCAAGTAATAAAAAGTGAATAAAGTATCGTTCCCACGAGGATTAATGAACTAAGCAATAATGATTTATTGGTTCTTTAATTAGACAAAATCAATAATCAAGAGGTGGTGAATCTGTATCACTAAGATCACAAAGAATCATGCAAAATCTCACAATTTGAAACAAGGCAATAACGAGAATAACAATCAGAAAACTTGGACAGCAAGTAACACTAATGAAATTGAGAAATCAGTAAGAGAAAACAAGTCAAGGATTTAGAGATATTCACCCAACAAAACCCTAATTCAATTAATCACTTTCTTCTCATGCAAGTAACTATCAAATCACAATGAACCCTAATTAAATAAACCCTAATCTCTTAGTGATTTAGTTTCTCTTAACCTAATCAATTATAAATCTCTTGATTAACTAATTAAGATAGAGGTGAAGATTAATCCTGATTCAATTATGTGAGATTCAAAAGTGGTATTAGATTAGATTTTATGTCACTTATCGAACCTAACTCCAATCCAATTGAATTATCACACAACAATTGTACAAAAACCCAATTCCATATCTCTAGTTTACTGAGTGATTGTGAAGAAAAATTCCCTAACACATTCAAATTTTGGTTTTCACAAACACCAGAATTGAAGGCAACAGAGCCAATTACCTCTCGGTTTGATTGGTCCCTGAAATTAAAGAACAGAGAATTGATCTTTGATTGATGACAGAAACTTGAAATTGAAGAAACGTGAAACTTAAATTAGGTAAGCATGCTGGGATGAACAAATCTCCTCATCCCAAGCTTTGAGAAATTAGTTGAATATAGTGCAAAGAACAGAGTTCATAAATCCTAATTTACGGAATTGAAATTTTGCAGAATGTAAGATACCCTAATTCTAATGCTAAGTTCTCTATTTATACTTGATACTAAAGCTAGTAACATTACTAATTACTGACAGTAAACCTGGTTGAAGACATGGGCTTGATTCAGGGTAAAATAGAGTCTTGAGAAAAACAGAGTCTTGGGCTTGTCTTGGTGAGCCACGTTTGGGCCACATTGAGAACATGGACCAAACGTGATCTTGTATGATGGTTGGTGAGCTTGGGAAGCTTGCCATGGTGTTTGGTAAGTCACGTTTGGGCCATGTTAGAAACATTGACTAAACGTGACCTTGTGTACTTAAGGGAAGCTTGTCTTGACCTTGGTGAGCCTTGAATAGGCCACGTTTGGACTAAGTTTAGAACTTTGTCCAAATGTGGCTTCCTTGAAGCCTTGGGTGACCTGGTTTTGCTTTGGATGCCTTGGTGAAGTCATGTTTGGGCCACGTTTAAGGCGTGGACCAAACGTGACTTGTGTGAGGTCTTGGGGAGTTTGGTGAGCTTAGGAAGGCCTTGCTGAAGTCACGTTTGTGTCACGTTTGGCAAGATTGGTGTGACTTGGTGTGATGTTGGAGGTGCTTGGCAAGGTTGCTGAGGTCACATTTGGAGCCACGTTTGGGACGTGGCCCAAACGTGACTAGGTGACTCCAAGTTATCTCCTTTTCTTCTTGTATTTTCTTTAAATCCCTGCAAATAATTAACCAACTACTCAAAGTGTGTAAAATTAAGAATTCTATGTGTTTAGTTGAGTCATTAGGCTAATTTATCACTTAAAACACAAGAAATTAGTGCCTAAAATCCTGAATGATGCACCCGCATCACAACACCAAACATAAAGCTTTGCTTGTCCTCAAGCAAACTAGAATCATGTATCAATTAAATACAAACAAAGGGGGAATGTAACTGATTGAGAACTGTGGCTTGAATGACTATACTTTTTACCCTTTTGATTTTTGCAACTCAGAAGTTATCCATATTGGAGCTTCAAATTCGGATAGTATTATAGAATTCTTTTCATTTTTTTTCTTTTTCTTTTTCTTTTGTAAATTAAGTCTGGTCCCTCCTTTGGTTGGGATTTTCTTGACTCTTACTGTCTTTTCTCGGGGCAGCTATTTAGGATAAGTTTTCGATCGACAATCCCGAACCATTCGGCTCAAGTTGCCGGGTGTTGAAGCACCCCTCGGATCTAGTAACTCTAGCCTCTCCCCGACACATTTCAGCACAAGCATATAACCTTGGGTATCTTTTGATTATATTCTTTTTCTTTTGCACCCTTTGTGGTCATTGATACTTAAGAGCCTTGATTGTTAAGCTATTATTTTTTTTTTCATTTTCTTTATGCTTTGCTACTTTACAGCTTTGAGAATTCACTCCTTTATGGTGAACTTCTTTTGGTCACAAATACCTTGAAGCATTGAGGCTATTTTCTAGTCATAAAAGCCACTGTCTTCCCATATATATTTCTACCCCTTTTCTTAAGTTAAAAGACTGAAATTCGTTTTATTTCATGATTCATGTTTTACTGAAGATGACAAATCTCTAAGTTTAGTGGTGATTCAAGATCATCAATGATAAATATTTAAGTTCATGCATCAAGGTTCAAGTAAATCTATAATAATCTGAGAAGAACAAGTGAAAAAGATAATGAAGGAATGATACAACCTTGTAGTTCTCTGTTTTCCAAGCTCTCTTGAAGAGAAATATAGTGAAATGCAATGGGACGACCCACATCAAACTTAAGAGTTTGCTTGTCCCTAAGCAAACAAAGAAAAGAAAACAGATAAGAGAAGTGAGAGTGTTAGAGTGAAATTTCAATGGAAAATGCAGTGAGAGAGTATGCCTAAGGGGGACACCAAACTTGGTGTGAGAACACCAAACTTAGTATGTTAAAATGTAATGGAATGAATGTAAATTACATGAAAATGTATGAGAAGAGAGACACAATGAGATGAGATGCAGAGATGGGATAGGATGCAATCAGAATAGTGCGAATGAATGTGAACAATTAGATGGATGTAGATGAGTGAACCTAGTTAGCGAAGTGACATAATGGGGTGGAGGGGGTCACGTCCAACTCACATTTGGAGCTAGGCCAAACATGAGTGAAACGTGAGGCAGGTTGGGTGCTAGGGTGGGTGGTTTGGCTAGGGGAGGCTACGTGTTTGTCACGTTCTTGGCTAAGCCAAACGTAAAGTGGGTTTGAGCTTGGTTGGTCCCACGTTTGAAACAAGGGCAAACGTGAGGGCTAGGGAGTGGGATGTGGCAAGTGTGAGAGCTCGGTTGAGCTCGGCCTTGGTGGGGGTTGGTCACGTCCGAGCCACGTTTGGTGCTAGGCCAAACTTGGCTTGGTTGAGTATGTGTGGGTGAGCTTGGGATGCTAGGGGGTTAACCAAGTTTATTGATGCAGAATGCAATTAATCATGAAATGCAAGATATAACACCAAAATTAGTTATAAACTATATGCTAAATATCATGACAGTAGTATAATGCAATATGGACAATGCAATACAATTCTCCTATTCTCCTACATATCTCTGTTATGAGCAAAGTAGAACTCCTTTGCTAATTACTAAAACTCCACCAACCAAGTAATTTCCTTGTAATTTTTCATGATATTAATAGAACAGGTGCCTCTGTCATATCATAACAACATTGATATTAGAATCCCACTCATCAACCTGCAGAAATATTGTCAGAATATGTAATCCTCCTAATGTACTAACAACAAATTTTAGAAAACAAAAACTACTACTAAAAAGGATATGTTGGATGGGTTGCCTCCCACCAAGTGCTCGTTTATCGTCATTAGCTTGACACTGAGGCTTGTCCTCATGGTGGATCAAAGGTTTTTGAGCTAACACCCTTGATAACAACTTGATTCTTGTTGTTAGCCCAAATCAAAGAAGGGGATTGGTCCTCTAATGCATAATGACTTGGTGAAAACTTGTCTGTATACACTTGCTTGCTCTTTTCCACCTTGTCCTTCTTCTTTGAAGTCTTATCCAATTGAGGTGGTGATTTGTGTGCAATGGTTGGATTGGGCCTTTCATTTACTGACTTTCACAGAGAGGGAGTGTGTTGAGGCTTGTCCGGAGGTTCTTCCGGATGAGACTCATCTGAATGTATCTTCATGCAACTCTTTTTGTCACTAGATGGATGCATAGGCTTATAAACATTAAAGATCAAGCATTCATCATGGGCTCTCAACATTAGTTCACCACTTTCCATGTCAATCAAGGCCCTTGAAGTGGCTAAGAATGGACGTCCCAATATAAGAGGGGTTCCCATATCTTCCTCCATATCTAGAATAACAAAATCAACGGGGAAGAAAAACTTGCCAACTTTAACCAATATGTTTTCAACCACTCCATGAGCATGTCTAACTGATTTCTCAGACATTTGCAAGGTGACTCTTGTCGGCTTCACCGCTTTGATTCCAAGCTTCTTCATGAGAGATAGTGGCATCAGATTAATGCTAGAACTGAGATCACATAATTCTCTCTCAAAGGTGGTGTCCCCAATGGTGCAAGGAATTTGGAAACTACCCGGATCTTTCTTCTTGGTGGGCATGTTTCTTTTTTTCAACATAAGTTCTTTCATAGACTTTACATAAGCGGGAATCTCTTTCAAGCTTTTTAGCAAAGGGATATTTACTTCAAGACAAGCAAACACTTCCAAGAACTTAGAGAGAGGCTTATCATGTACTCTTGGAAGTTGTGGTGAAGGAGTAAAAATTGCCTGTTGCTCTGTCCCTACCACAGCTTCTTGTTTTTCTCTTGGGACTTCTTTTACCATCATCACACTAATAGATTTGCATTCTTCCTTGGGGTTTGTAATGGTATTGCTTGGAAAAGTGTTGGGAGGTCTATGTTGAAGCTGATTGACAATTCTCCCATTTTTACATCCAATCTTTTAATAGCTTCCCCTTGGTTCTTGAAATTCACCGTTGTTTCCTCTATGAAGGTGTTAGTGTGGATGGTGAGTTTCTTTAAGGCAGCTTCAAGGTAATAGGGTTGTGGAGGAGGCTGAGGTGGGGGTTAGGTGGTTATTGAAATGGTGGTTGTCTTTGGAAAGGAGGTTGGGGCTGACGGTTGTGCTGAAAATTGTGATTGTTCCATTGTCCTTGTTGTCCTTGATTACCTCCCCAACTAAAATTCGGGTGATTCCTCCAACCAGGATTGTATGTGTTGGAATGGGGATCATTGTGTGGAGGCCTCGGTTGGTTGCCCACATAGTTCACTTGTGCAGCTGAGGATTGATCATCTTGAACCAAACTGCAATTGTGGTTCTCATGAGGGCCACCATAAAGGTCACAAGCTATCTGAGTTCCCATTGCTAAACCTTCTAACTTCTCGAAGTTCTTACTCATAGCACTGAGTTGAGCCATCAAAGCATTAAAAAAATCCACTTCCATGACACCTTTCTTCACCGTATTTCTCTCAGAGAAGTTCATATACTGATTGTTAGCAATAAGTTCAATTAACCCGAGAGCTTCCTCAGTTGTCTTCAATTGCAAAGAGCCACCTGCAGAAGAATCAAGTGAAAGCCTTGAAATAGGAGTCAATCCATCATAGAAGGTCTGCAGTTGCAGCCACTCGGGAAAGACATTATTGGGACATCTTTTAATCATCTCCTTGTACCTTTTCCAAACTTCATATAGAGACTCTCCATCCTTATGAGAAAAGGATTGGATATCAGTCCTAAGCTTTCGCAAGCTTTTGAGGGGTAAAGAACTTGGATAAGAACTTGCTGACCAAATCTTCCCAAGTAGTGATGCTTTCAAGAGGCTGAGAGTTAAGCCATTGTTTTGCTTTATCCCTCAGAGAAAACGGGAAAAGCCTCAGCTTGATGGCATCACTTGACACGCCATTGCACTTCACTGTGTCACAAAGATGCAGAAAAATGGAGATCTGATGGTTGGGATCATCGAGAGCACTTCCACTAAACTGGTCTTGCTGAACGAGGTGAATCAGTGAAGGCTTTAACCCAAAGTTGTTAGCCTCTAGAGTAGGCCGAACTATACTGCTGCTTCCACAGCTAGCAATAGTAGGAGTAGTGAAATCAACTAGAGTTCTTCTTTGATTATTATTATCGTTGTCCACCATATTATCTTGGATCTCCTCTACACAGATTTCTTCAGAAGGCTCTCCTTGAAGAGCTTTTTGAGCTTTAACCCTGTTCTGATTCTTTGTCAAAGTTTTCTCTATTTCAGGATCAAACTTAACTAATTGCCTGCCTCTACGGTTGCCCTGCATAAACAAGTAACCAAAACAAACAAAAAGAAAGAGGAACCCAAGTCAAAACAAAAAATAGAAAAAGTCTAAGTTAGACAACTTATTAATACTATATTGTTAATCCTAATTAATCCCCGGCAACGGCGCCAAAAACTTAATGCGCAAAATCCTTGCGAAATTTTAGGGCTTCCACCGGATCGTATCAAGTAATAAAAAGCATAGTTCTGAAAACTAAACTGGACCGGCCGGTCGAACCGGTTTAACCATGAACCAGCCAGAATCACGGCCTGGTTGATACTTGATATCCGTCAATCAGAAAATCGAAATGAAGCCGATGAACCAGCTGGAAACCGGTCGGTCAGACAGAACCGGGACCCGGCCAGTTTTTATTTTGCCATAACATTTATGCCCAAAAATGGGATGGATTGGTTTTGAACCCTGTCCTTCAGCAAAGAAAAAGCTCCCTTGACCATCAGGCTATGGAGCAATTTGAGGGTTTTGACAAATTATTATATATATATTTAAAATATTTTTCTTGCTATCTTAATTTTAATTTACACTCACTTACTCATAAACTAACTATGATTTTATTTGTACATCATTATTAATATAAAACTAATTTTTATTAAATATTTATGAATTAAAATATAAACACTAAAACTTTTATTAATCACAAACTTATTTTTTGTTTTTTTTTCCACTAGCCTATGCAGGTTAAAATATTCTTTATTTTTATAGAAAACTTTCTTCTAAATTCTAACTAGTTTGTATTTATTTATTTTATCTTAGTTTAATTTACACTAACTTGTTTACAAATTAAAATATAAACACTAAAATACTTTTTACTAATCATAACTTATTTTTTTATTTTTCCATGATTATATGATATTTGTTAACATTATTCTTCAATAAATGCGTGTATATTATAATATAATGAGTATAAATAATTAATAAATTATTAAATTATAAAAATAATAGTTATTTTAATATAAAATAGTTAATATTTGGTTTATATATTGTACTTTAGTGAAATTATAATAGTTTGTTGATTTAGTACTTTAAATTTGAAGATATTTTAAAGTCTATATTATAATAGAAATATATTTTTTCTTTTTATTTTTTTATAAAACGATTATTTCGGTTGAACCTCCGATCGAACCGATTAAACCTTGAAAACCCTTAACCGCTAGCTCGAACGGTTCAATGACCGGTCCGATTTTCAGAACCTTGATAAAAAGTTAGTAGAGTATCGTTCCCATGAGGATTAACGAACTAAACAATAATGATTTATTGGTTCTTTAATTAGACAAAATCAATAATCAAGAGGTGGTGAATCTGTATCACTAAAACCATAAAGAATCATGCAAAATCTCACAATTTGAAACAACGCAATAACGAGAATAACAATCAGAAAACTTGGACAA